>KK121009.1:557091-613637 GCA_000611955.2 Stegodyphus mimosarum | reverse complement strand
GAGGACAGACATATTGTAATCTAGACTTTGGAACCGTACAGCCACGCCTCGTAGCCAAGAACCTTGCTCCTGTGTAGGATGACAAGTGTCTGCCCTAATAGTGCGACTAAGTCTGCAGCACAACAGACTATGGCATGATGACCATTATTAAGGCTTACATTGACGTTGCAGTAGTGTCAGGTGCGCCAATAGTGGTACGACGAGCGACGACGATAGATACAGGAGTGGCACCATGCCATTTTTTAGACAAATCCAGTTTTGTATATGCCATCATGTTGGACGTATGCGTGAGTGGAGGCACCGAGGAGAAAGACCGTTGCCAGTTTGCAATCGTTACCGTCATACGGAACCATCACCTGCATACTGGTATGAGGTGCCATTGGGTAATCATGCAGACTACATACTTGTTCGAATAATAGGCAATGTGGAAAACCTATGTTACATTTCTAACATGTTAAGGTCCATGGCTCCGCCCTATCTTCGAGGTTTGCATGAAGCCATCTTTCAACAAGATAATGCACGAAAGCATGTTGCTCGTGCTCTCCTAAATTTCCTCGATACAGAGAGTGTTCGACTTTTGCCCTGGCCAACATGTTCTCCAGATCTCTCACCCATTGAGAGCCTATGGTCATGGGTTGCCAAGAGACTGGTACACCACCAGTCGCCAGCCACTACGATTGATGAACTGTGACATAACTTTGAAACCGCGTGGAATAAAGAACCCGAATCTGTCAGCCAAGCTCAATTCAGTTCGATGACCAGCCGGATAACAGCCATTATTGCTGACAGAGGTATCAGCTTTATGTACTGAATTCTGTACGCTATGTATCGGAAACTACTTGCGAATTTAATCATATCTTTCTCTCATTATACTGTATATATATATATATATAGAAAATAAGACTCTTTTATTCACTTTTCCTCCTGGCTTAGCAATTTTTATGTCCAGCATTGTAAATATAAAATTTTTCTTAAATTAAAAAGAATACTGAGTTTAAATAGTTTATGCCTACTCTTAGAGTAAAAGCAATTCGTGCTTGCGGAATTATTGGTGATTCTTCGATCGGGCTGCTTAATGGCAGACCGCACATTCAGTTGAACAATGTTAAACGAATTACGCACACTGCGCATGCCCAGAAGAGACTTTGGCGCAATTACGACTTTGGCGTAATTTTAAAAGAAGATAAATATGGTATATGGTTGATATTCTGTTATCTGGACGTAAACAGTTCGGGGTTTTAAAACTTGTTAGGCTGTACGTTGCTTCACTACTTAGAGTGTCAATATCGATTCTAAACTCCCCAAATTTTCGTTTAAGAAGGATTATAAAACGGGAAAACATTACATGATGTTGTTTATTGATTGTACTTGAGCTGAATGTTTATTGATTGTACTTCTGAGGAATAAAAGCAATCGATTACTTACCATTCGTTCCATTCATATATACTTTAACAACTTAAGGAATATATCTAGTTTAAATTACTGAATTAAAACCAAAGAAATTATTACAAATAACTGATACTAAATGTAATGTTTATGAACAAAATAAACCAAAATGAAATGAAACAGAAGCAAGTGCAATAAGCACAAAAAAGTGTCCATAGTACTGCAATCGTAAAGAGTCGCTGAAGCCTACATGACGAACAGTCTTGTGTAGGGTTGTTTATTTTTATTCGCCAGTATTTTCACCCTCGCCAACGGTACACTTTTGAGCATGCGCGGTAAGCGAAATTGGTCAACTGAATGTGCGGTTTGCCATTACGCGATCGGGCTTAGAAAGAGAAAAAAGATATGCTTTTGTAAACTACCCGTTTTGTTAACATGAATAGGAATACTAGTATCTTGGCCGAGAGGCAGGAGTTGACTTAGGTCTTGGCACCTTGTAAGTGACAGTGAGAATTTATTTAGCTCTCCCCAATTTTGAGGGAATTTCCCTGGGAATGTGACAAGAGCCTTCTTACTCCTCTTCCATTTCACCAAAATTTTAATTTCCAATTTTTTTATTCTGCTGTACAGTATTTTTAAGTTCCCTCTTACCTCAAAAACACTATGCACTTAGCAAATATTCATGCTTTCTCTGGGATCCGAACTTGTACCCAAGTCTATGGTCACTGACTCCATGACAAAAGGGTGGTATATTTTATGTTTATATATGCATGCGTAGTTCCTGTCTGTTATATTTCTATTTTTCAGATGATAAGAAAATAGCTAGAATATGCAGTCTGTATTCCAAAACAAATACTATCATCACATTATACCAAACGTGAACAAAAATGCAATAAGACGTCATCTATCTACCCAACTTATAGGAAAGTGCGTGATAAATACTTAATCGCGTAACTCTTTTAAATAAAATTTTAATTTAGGGAGCAGAAAGTAGTCCTGAGGTAAAAACTCTGATGAGTAAGAGGGATGATTACGAATGGTTTCAGAAATCAGAGGGAAAATAATGAAGAAATTAAATAATATTACAGCAGCTAGCTTTACAAATGTTCTAAAAAGTCTATGAACATGTCCTGCAATGTAAAGCAGCAGCAACAATGATGTACAAAGCTGCTTTCTTCAGATCTCAATTTTAGTTTCCAATTCAGCTCTGAAACATTATAGCCGCGAGATTAATTTTTATAATACAATATAATCGAAATATACCATTTGCAAAGGAAACGAGTTTTCTCTAAGGTCCTATCTTTTTCAGAGTTTTGAAAAGACATAAGTGTAAAGGGGCAGTAATCAGACAACTGACAGATCTTTTATATAATTGCGTATACAAATAGTTTGCATACGCTACACGCAAGTTTCTGTTTAGCGACACTTAATATCTGTATTTTCAAAACGTGTAAACTACAGATCTTGCTGTCAGTGGAATTAAGCCTTGTTTTTAAACCGCATATAAGTCTCCACGTTAAAAATCCAATTTTGGTAGCCTTGTCAAATAATATAAAGTATTTTTTAACTATATGGCTTCAAAAACAGTTTAAATTTAATCCTCCCTTCCGCATCTCAAATTCTCACTTATTCCTTTTTTGCACACATATGGTTGGAAAAAGGAAAAAATATTCTACTTTTGACTTAATGTACATTATAAGCTCTGATGTAAATTTTCGAAGTCAAATAACCGACATAAAGAACTAATCTGCTGTGCATGTATTTATTTCCTTTTTTATTAATTTACGGTGTGAAGAAAAAGACAGTTTTATTCTGATCGATGTAGACTTTTGCCTGTTCCTCCACGTTTTAGTGGAGTATGTGACCATATGATGTTAATAATGTGTTACAAACTCATAGAGACTAATACTACTCTTTTTAATTAATTTCAGATGCTGTGCATGAAGTATTTGCCATGGCAATGCTTGTTCGCATCACTTTTGCTGCTGGGACAAATATCACTTTTCAGTACACAGCCGAATTGTTTCCCACCGAAGTCCGTGGCAGAGGCCTGTCTTTGCAAAGAATGTTCGGAGCAATCGGCAGTTGTTTAGCGCCCACCGTTGTCTTTTTGGTAAATATGATTGATAATGCGTGACGTATAATTAATTGCCTCTAATTAGTGGTTTACGAAGTACTGATATTGCTCAGTGTGTCTTTTCTTATTAACTGGCAAAGGCAATCTGAGGTTAATTATAGCAATTATTTGAGCAATCATTACATCATAAATAATGGCAAGTATCACAGAATCAAACCACTACGTGAAGTAACAATGTTTTTCCATTGTCCGAGCTTTATTGCATATAAATGTTTAAATCTTCTTTGTGGTGTAATGAGCTATAAAATTCATATTTATCTGCGTATCAATGTTTCTAGCATATGTGAAACACATAAAAAATAATTCACAGCTCTCCTTCGATTGTTTCCTACATAAATACTTATCGAAATTCAATGCATAATTTAGTTTATGCAAAGTAAGTGTAACCTTCTGCAGAAAGCTCGCAATTTAAATAAAATTGAAATGATATTTTAGTGTTACGTTTCTTATGCCTTCCTTCCATTCCAACCTTTCATCTATAGCTGAAGGAAAAAACTATGAATACCAGTTTTGCCCATTCAACTCATTAGTCCCAAATATGATTCATGGAGGTACAACAGGATGAGGCACTAAGTTTACATTGCATTCCTCGTACATGCAGCTTAAATGCAAACTGTTTTATTTCAGAACGTCTTCTGGAAGACATTGCTCAAGAAAGCAGATACTTGCCCTTTGCCTTAATTAATTGTCTGCCTAGGTTCCTTTACTAATGCGTTTGTATCAGCACAAATCCATTCCAGAGAGACCTTCTGTATAAATCGTTAAATAATCTTTTGAGGTTAATTAATTGCTGCAATTATTACATTATAATCGTTACACCATAAATAATGGGAAGTGATGCAGTAACTTATTTCCAGTCTTCAGGTTTAATGGCATGTAACCATTAAAATATAAGTAAACAAAGTTTGATATGATTTACTGTTCAGAGCTGCTAAAATATTTTGAGATGGTCTACTGTTCAACGTTAATAATATACAAGGTGATCCAAAATTATTGAGCGCATCTCACGTTTGAATTGAGTGCCACAAATAGATCTCATATCTAAGTTATTTAACATTTAAAATTTTGCTGTGTAAAACTATTTTAAATTGTCCTTCCAAGAAAACAATAACCCTGCATACATCATATTTTGTTCCTTTTTTTTCAAACATGAAATGCGCTCAATAATTTTGGACAACCCTTTATATTTATATTTATAAGGCATTACTGTTTGTAGGCGGAAATCGATCGACTACTTCCAATGCTGGTACTTGGTAGTTTGTCGCTTGTAGCTGGTTCGTTGATCATCATATTGCCAGAGACGACGGGTCATCAATTACCTCACACTTTAGAAGAAGGAGAAAAATTCGGTGCTCAGGATAAAATCTGCTCTTTCTTCCCTTCAAGGAACAGGTAAGCATTTAAATGCATGACTTAAAAAATCACTCGTGTAAAAAACGAAACTCGATTGGGAAAGATTTAAATCTAACTACTATTGAAACAATAATAAATAAATAAAAGGAAGAAGTATTTGTGGTCGTTTTTAAGGCAAGTTGTTTATAATTTCCTTAAGAAAAAATGAACATTCTTAATCTCAACTACGAGAAAAAAATACTCTTGTAGGGTAAATGATTTCGTTTTTATATTATTTGCTGTATTACGCTTTGTTGTTAGCTATTAGGTGTCTACAAAGTCCTTTATATTGCGAATAAATTGAAATTACTATGAGTTAAGAGTAATAATTTTTTCGGAAAAGTATTGTTTTAGAAAGTACTGATTCATTACCCTAAAATTTATCTTTGGTATCTTAAATTGTAGGGTTCACTTGTCTAACCGCTGTGTGAAAACTGAAAGAGTAATAACTGCACAGAAGAAGGGTTAAAATTGCCCTTTATTACACTCTTTAGAAATTTACAATGCGTCAACTCAACGCTAACAAACTACGCCTCTGCTTGGGCGGTAACTGAAACAATAAGGACTAAACTAAAACTCTGAAGATATTAACAAGTAGTAGAATTACGCTACAGAGCTCGGACTATCCTGTTTCCTAACAGACCGATGAAAAATCTAGTGGCAGCAAAGTAATAGCTGTTACGCCACATTTAAGCAGCAATAAATACTAAGCAGAAGCTCAAGCTACAAAATGCACAACTCCCCCACTCTCCCTCACTTTCCCTTCTAGAACTTAGTATTTAAACCTTTTCCCCTCAAGGTAGAATTTTCATTACTTCACTCGCGCTACCAAATTTAAATATTCTGGCATTGACAATTAGGAGAAATGAAGGCTTATAGGAAAGTACTTTCAAATTAAGTTAAATTGGTTATTTAAAATAAATATAAATCCCTACAAAGTAATAACGTTATTTGAGGTAAAAAGAGAACACGATTAAATGCGTCTACACGCCGTTAATATGCTATTTTTTTATTAAGGGGAAAAACATCATTAGAAATTAAAAAACTGATCAGTATATAATTTGTGAACACATGGGGAGAACATTCTGTGCACCTAAAGAGAAGTGATTTAGAAGGTACAGTAATATCAGAATTGACATCAACAAAAACCTTGTTCGAAAGAGCCGAAAGAATTTAGAAGCCATGAACATCGCTGGAAAATAGGATTGTCACTGAAGGACTTCGAAAATTAACTGTGTATGGTTCTTATTGTTAATTAACTGAATGCATTATTTAAAAATCTAAAGAACATCTAAAAGCATCTCATAGAAAGGTACATCCCATTGTAATATTCAGGCGTCACGAAGTTTTCTCGATTTCAGCCTGTAAGTTCTTTATCGTACTAATAAATCTTCTAGGAAATGCGAGAAAGAATGACACTCATTCTCATTTTTCATATTTTTTAACGATATCTCCCAAAACGAAACTTAAAGCGTAAGGTTTTGCAATGCATAAATAACTACGTTGATGAGATGAACAGATAATTATGGAGATGATAGAAGCAGACAATTCTATCCATACGGAATTCCGTCCAAACGAGATGTTAAGATTATGACAACAGTTTGACAAAATGGCAAGGAAACCGGATAAAGCACCCAAGGCGTAGAACAATTCGTCTTGAGCGTTATCTTCATTTTACATCAAAATGCTATACAGCTGTCATAGGTAGAAAATTTTCTCCTTATCTCTTTGCAGGGACATATTACTTTGCGGTGACATCGTACTGTAAGATTTCTTATGTATGCTATCTCAATATTAGAAGAAACAGAGATTATATTCCTGAGTCTTGAAATGTGGATTCTTCTGGAGACTTCCATTTCCTTTTCATGCATTATAGTAATAATTTGACAGTGCTGATGTTCTCCTTGATGAACTTGCTAACTAGATAATGTTTTGGATAAAATTTTCCCTTAATGAAAGAAAAGACCTGTATTCATAAAAATGAGTATTTTCAGGAAGTGTAGACTATTCTTAACAAATTTGACTTTGTGTGGCAAGAATTATTTGGCTTTTAGAGTATGTCTTATCCTCTATTAAGGCTTTTATCGACTATCTTTGACAACTGAGTCTACCGCATGCTGCTTTTACGGTCCTCATTGTCAATAATGTACAGTTTTATTGCTAAAGGGCCTTCTAATGTGTCTATAATTATTTGTAACAAACAAGAGAAGAAGGACAGATTTACATCATATGGAAATTGCAAAATGGTAATATTATAAACGCATTATTTAGATATAGATTCAACTAGAATTAATGCCAGCCCGAATTTTGAGTGTCACGTTATGAATTGTGGAAGGAAAAAAAACCATAGTAACGGCAATTACGATAACTTCACTTGAGCAAGAAAAAAAAAAAAAAAATGTTGAGATGAGGAGGGCGGGAAAAGTAAAAGTAAAATAACATATAAATCGAAGCATCGATTTTACCATACATATTAACGCAGCTCGATAAAAATGAGACAATATCTGCTTATTAACCAAATAAATGCCTTAACAATAATCCTTGTCGCGCTGTTTAATCAGCTGTCAAATTATAGGCATTTACTGATTCAGCTTGAATTTTGAGCAGATTTTCTAATAACATATTTCAAAACGCTGTATATATACGTATGGGTGAGAGAAGAAATTGACAATATCCATTTTAAAAATGTTTTTAAAATTTAATTAAATGCTTTCTAAGAATGGGAAAATTTCAAATACGTAAATAAATAAGCAAAAAATAAGGTTGCGAGAAATTAAAATCATTTCATTCACTTATTTGAACAGTAATAAAAAAAAGTGGACAGTTTATTAAAGAGGAGCAGTAGGTAAAGACAAGAATGCAATACTTATATTTAACAATGGCAGACTTTCAAATCCGCTTTTTATAGCACTGATCTTATAAGGTATTTCTCCCGCCTTGTTCGCATGCCTTCGTAGTGTAGTGGTCAGCAAGCTCGATGCGTAACCGAGAGGTCCGTGGTTCGATTCCCTTCGAAGGCGTTGCTCATTTTTCAATATTCCTGCTTCGAAATAACCTAATATCTCTACACTGGCGCCCGAACTAAAAGGTGGTGAATGATGATTCTTCACCACCAGTATTTGGCGATTGCGTCCCCTAAAACCCCAGTCGCCATTTAAAAGGGGGAGTATATAAGGTATTTCTCCCGCCTTCTTCGCATGTCTTCGTGGTGTAGTGGTCAGCACGCTCGAGGAGTAACCGAGAGGTCCGTGGTTCGATTCCCGGCGAAGGCGTTGCTCATTTTTTAATATTCCTGCTTCTAAATAACCTAATGTCTCTACAATCGTTGTAATTTTCTAAATAACGGTATTATTAATATATAACCTTTAACCTTGAAGTCTTCTATTTTGTTTCTTGTAATGAGTCCTTGGTCATATTTTAATAATTGCAAAATTCAAAATGCAATGATAATTATTTAATAATCCAAAATGCAATGATAATTATTTAATAATCCAAAATGCAATGATTTTTTATCTATTGGAAGTATAATTATATTTTAGACATACATTAATAAGCATATTACAATCCAAGATTCCGAAACACCTGAATAATTTTGAATTACATTGAACCTGACTGACCATCGAGCCATTAGTGTGAAGCGCATGTGCCGAGATTAGAATGCAACACTTAAAAAAAGTTACGTGCTCTCGTATTACATGAGGTCACGTGACATTGCGTCTAAGCACTCTTTACTCATTATAGTAATTATTACAATTGTCAAGGCAATAGCTTATGTTCGCTTTTGAAGTTATCATTAAATAATTTACGCGTTAAAGAATGGGCTTGATATAATAACTATAAAATTTTATAATATAGTTGGCAAATAAATGAAAAAATATGAAAATAATGAAATTCGAAATGAAATAGGAAGGAATATCAGCCAGGAATGTTAGTTTTAACTGTCATCATTACTGACGTTTCGTTATTTCTTAACCTTTGTCTATGAAATATCACATTTTCAATTCTAGTTTATGTAATCATTCACGTGAGTTTATATCCACCCACATTTAGTATATTTTCCTGTTCCTTTCGAAACTTCCGCGTAATTATGTAGAGAACTTTTCTTTATGACCTCTCGCTTTCTTCGTTTCATTGTGTACTGTGAGAGGGTTGAAAATATTTACTATAAAAGTCGAGTGTTTCATTGTTTATTCGATTTCCTTGGGGTGTTGCACTGCGTTCTTTCCGCATATTGCGTAAAATATTATATTTTCTAGAAGTTTTTGTATTTCAGACTTCAGACTCAAAAACATGGTTGATTCTGCTCTCGAAATATTTCAATAAGTCGATATATTATAGATAAAGTTTGATGTTTTAGTAACAGAAGGTATGAAAATAGCGGTGATTACGGTAATCTAAGTTTCGTTCACAAGCTCTGATAAAATTAAAAACGAGTAACGGTGGATACAAGGACTGTGTAAAAAGGTAATAAAAGAGTGAGCATTGAATTTAACGAGTAACAATGGATACAAGGACTGTGTAAAAAGGTAATAAAAGCGTGAGCATTGAATTTAACGAGTAACAGTGGATACAAGGACTGTGTAAAAAGGTAATAAAAGCGTGAGCATTGAATTTAACGAGTAACAGTGGATACAAGGACTGTGTAAAAAGGTAATAAAAGCCTGAGCATTGAATTTAACGAAAATCTAGAAATATATTAATGAAAAATCAAAATATTAAGTAAAAATATTACAAAAAATCAGTGATATCTCGGTGTTTAAGTTTTTCAATTTTTTTTTTGCTTGATTTGAATTGAAATGAAAGGCGTATCCATCATGATAAAATTTATTATTATATAACTCTCACTAGAACAACCTTTCATGACACTTCACTTGCCTTTAATGCTGGCCAGTAATTACTTGTATATAATAATCATTTCAAGTAAAACATCAATTGCCAGCTTCAGTAACTCAAAAATAGCTTCTGTCCATCGATTTGAAACTCAACTTGAGCCTTACTCTTTACGAAGTGAAAGATTAGGATATCTCTGAAACTGAGAAGCAAGAAAACGTTCATGAAAGATCTCAGCTGAAATATTAAATGCATATTTCATCTTCAGAATGTATTTCCGAGTTAAACGTTCTCAACTAATTAATGCATCATCGCAGAGAAAATTTGAAATTTCTTGTAGTATTATAAAATACCTTAGAAATTTTGTTTTTTTAAAAGGAACTATGGTCAAATACTCATTAAGATGTTTTTCATTGATTTGTTTTTCAACAGATTTGCAGCTGTTTTATACCTTTCAGACTTTTATTTTTAATGTCTACAGTACTAGGAATGTTATAAAAAATCGTAGAAATTTTTAAGAAATTAATATTTTGTTGTTTAAAGCATGACATTAGGAAATCGAAAGAAGACAAGATCCTAGTTACTATTCCTATGCTATCTGCAGCTACTTATGCTAAAAACTCTGATATTTTATGAATTTCAAAATAAAGTATCGAAAGATTGTGCTGAATTTCTTTATTTTTTAGAAGGTAATAATAATTAAAAATAAAAGGAAAACTCCCAGAAAACGACAAAGCAACAGGAAAAATCTCTCTACAAGGGACAAAAAACTTAGGTAACTGTAGATACAAAATGAAAAACAAATAAATCTCGAGAAAAATGTATCAAAAAATAGATACTTCAACAGACAGCGTCCATTGAACACGTAAAACTTCGTTCTGTATTCTCTTCTCGATTGAAAGGTTGACTGCTTGAACTTTACTTATTTATTTATTCCCTTTTTATCCTTTATGATGTAAAATACAAATAAAATTTTCTTAGCCTATCAGGAATATATTCTTAAAATAGATTACACTAATATTCTTTTGCAGTAATTAAATATCTAATTATAGAAATACAGAAAATTTGCTAAAGAACTAAAAGTAGATATAATTCTCTAAAGAGGGCAAAAGCATAAGGGAAGTGATTAGATACTCATGGGTGCGGAAGAAATTCATAAATTTTACATAAATTTAAAGATAAATAGAGGAACTTATAAGCAAAATTTTGTCTGCCAAGATAGTTTCGGTACGCTTATTAGAACTTCACTCTGATAATTAAATCTTCATTTAGTAACTAGTTATGAAAGATTTCATTCGTTATAATAAACAAAAAAATCGGTGTTTCTTTTGCCTCAATATTAAATAAGCACATTGTAAAGTACATCGCGCAACACAAATGTAAAATACCTCAGAAATTGCATAATTGAGATAATAATATCCTCAGAAATCGAGTAATTTCTGCTAAAACGACACTACTCACTTTGAGAGGTAAGCAATCTTGGCCTTTCATCTTCAGGATAAAATTTTTTTTTAGAAGTGATAGGGAATAACTTTTTTTCCAGACTTTTCTTTTTTTTTCAGTAACTCAAGTTCAAGCCCAATTTTAACTTTTGCATTTATAACGCATCATTTCATACTAGCTAAAAATAATTTGGATTTCTGTTAATATATATAAAAATTACAATTGCATTATTTTTTCACAGGAAAGCAGAAAATAATGGAGAATGGAGAAATGGGGCCAAATTCGGAAGGGATAATTTGGCAGCTGATGTGCCTCAAGGTACACAGGGAGTATTTATTTTGACGGCTAAAGAAACAGAAGCTAAACTATAACATTCTGTACAAATAAAGCATTCACCTTATTTATTTTACCTCCTGTATATTTTCATGAGTTCTATCTATAATAAAGTTATACTTGTGATCACCTAAAATACGTATTTTTTATTTATTAAAAACTTAATGATGTCTAAAAACTCACTGAAGTTTAATTACTGAAAATCAAAGTAAAATCTCATCCAAACTAAACATTTAATAAGATCGTACTAAGCAATTTCGAAATATTTTTAGAATTTCATTTTATATTTTTCATGGGCTATTTGAAAAGCGAAGTGAAACATATCGAAGTCTACTGCAAAAGAAAGGAAAGTACAAGCAATTAAGTCCTTTGAAGAAGGAAAAATATTTCTAATAACTAAGTGTATATAAATATTTTTGTGAGGAAAATTATTATACCTCGCTTATTAGTTGAAGTGTGTAATTATTATTCGAAGTTTCTTTACGTATAAAATTAGACATGAAAATCTATTACCAATTTGAAATAGATGGCAAAACATAAACGAAATTAACAATCAATTTTTTATTCAGTAGAACTGACTACTAAAAAATATAATTTACGTAGTCTTATTTAATTCAGTTGTTAAATTTCCTGTCCGAAGATTTCTTTAATTCAAGTATGTCAGTGTCAAGTATTGCATAATAAATATCTTTTATTTCAACAAACATATCAGCTTACTGGATTTTATCATCTGGTTACATTTCTCCTTATTATCCTCTCCCTTCCCCCAGTGATTCGATGATAGCTGCGGATAACTGTTGAGGTATAATTATTTCAAGTTGTTATAATTATTTCTCTATGAAAGCGATAAAAGTACACATCACAGCTGATGAATGTGGACATGTTCCTTTCATTGAATCAACTCGGATTTTTGATGTAGGGAATATATGTTGATTTTTTCCGTCCCAATGAGTCATCAGACTTCCTAATGAGCTTTTGCTCTTCCAGAAATTTTTGTTACCAAAACAAATAGAGTTCTTAAAAGTGAAGCAACAATTTGTGTTAGGTGTAGATTTTTAGCATAGAAACTCTATCGATTTCGAGGGCGAACAAAGTCCCTCTTCATCAGAAGCAAAGAAATCTGCAACTGAAAAACCAAGTTACGAGCATATTTATACCTTAAGGAAGTCGAGAGATATTTATAACCTAGTGTCTCGACCTCTTTAGGGTATAAATATGATCTCAACTTGATTTTTAAGTTGCAGATCTCTTTGCTCCTGATGAAGAGGGACTTTGTTCGCCCTCGAAATCGATAGAGTTTCCATGCTAAAAATCTACGCCTAACATAGGTTGTTGCTTCACTTTTGTGATTTATTTGAGGCGTATTTTTCTTCCGTCTTGAAATAGAGTTCTTTTAGCGAATGAAGAAAATATTAATTAGGATTAATCAATAAATTTAAAACATAATTTTCAATCACTTTAAACTCATCAAAACTTTCACATGATAAGAAATAAATTACTCTATCATGCCACATCAAAGCTGAATAAATGGCGAAGAAACAGCGAAAAGCATCTTATAATAGCTTTTTTATTGATAGGAAAACAATGACTATAGGTTAATTAATTATCAAAACGTACAAAATGGCTATCTGCCCCGGCGAGAAATGCTTTTATGGAAGAGATTTCTAAGACAATGTCCCTCGTACGCATTGATAAAGCCATGAACTGGTCTTTTGTTCGTTGTTGTTGTTGTTACTTATGCTCACTTGTCTGACGCAATCAGCTCAAGCCCACGAAATTCCTCTTGGCAAGGAGCGCAAATTTACGCCTGTCGTTGGCAACAACCTTGAGCGTCTCACAGGTGACAGTGCGATTTGGCTCAGTTCCGCCCCCAATTTTGATGGAGAGCACCCCGAGGGGGCGGGGACCCGGGAGGACTCCCAACCTCTCCCCTTCCACCAAACCACAAGAGAGGACTTTCAGCTCGCCGCATATTTGAAGTTCCGCCATGCCGCACCGACACTATACATTTACAAACATCCATGACTTCTCCGGGATTCGAACCGGAACTCTTCGGCACGGCAGTCAGCGACACTAACTTGGGCGGCTTGTTGTTCGTTGTTAATATATTAAATTGAGCAAATGCAATCTGAGAGGATGCCTTAGCGTACGAATTTCTAAGGGGAATGTCCCGTATTCACCTTACAGGTAGGAAAAACAACGAAAGCATCCTTTTCAGTTAGCCTTTTCGACAGGAGTCGAACGCGAATCGAAGTGTCATGTTAAGAAAGTAGGAAAGCCGCATAAGCGAGCACAGATAGCTAGCTACTAGCAGTTAAATCCGCAGCCACCTATCCAATTACCACAGATGGCGAATTTAGCTGTTTGAGCGCAGGTGAGCTTATTAAGGAGGGATTCGAACTTATCAGTTACCGAGTGAGAAATTCGTTGAACTAGTTCGACTCCTATTCAAACTCTTTTGAAAGAAATAACTGCAAGGGGTTTTCATGGTTTTCTATGAGTGACATAAATATGAGCTAGTTTACTGTAGAAAGAGAATTCCTAAGGGAGACAAAGACACCCATCTCTTTTGGAAGATAGCTGTCGTGTGCTCAGACAGAAACAATTAATTAACCAGAAACAGTAAAATTGCTACCTTCCCTGAAGATGGTTCAAGAGGCTGTGTTGGCCTAGGACGAAACTAGAAATGATGTTTTTCTTTCAGACCTGGGTTGACCTGCAAAGTTTGAAGATGTTTTGAATCAAAACATCTTTAAATAGAAATTCAATTTAATAGCGCTTTCTGCAGGCATTCAGATTACTTGATCCACTTGGATTTGAGGAGATTCGATGACACTTTTGCTTTAAAGTAAATTCAGGAGGAATACTGAGAGATGGCTTCAAACCAAGCCAGTTTTTCTTATTTATATTAAGTTTCTGGTTTATTCTACCTTGCAAAAGAAATTCATGTCCCCCCGTCTGAACAAGTGCCTTTCTGTGACTTTTCTTTTGTTATAACTTCAAATATGTCCTTTCTATTCGGAAGACATTTTGACATTCAAAATGCGTCTATTTAACTACCCGAAAAATGCGGCGCTTATTTTATTTATTTGTTTTTTACGTAAGGGGGGGAAGGAAAACGCTAATCTAGTAACATAAAAGTTTTCCTTTATGAAGAGAGTAAGTAAAAAAACTCGAACTTACTGATCGTTTATTCAGACAACGTCAACTGATTATCTGTTCAGTTCATTACTTGGTTGGTGTTTGCCTTTTGGGCTTCTTTATGTAAAGACGTAATTTTAATATTAAAATTTTTGCTCACAAAATCTGTAAGGATGTATCCTGCTACAGCGACTTCCAGCTTATACTGAAATATTTTATCAGTAGAGTTTAAGAGTAAAGACGTAAGCAATAGAAAGAACACAGCTGTTTTCTGTCTAATGTGATGAAAAAAAAATTATACAAATTATTGTAAAGATTAAAGAAAACTTATTAATCAACTCGCATAATCTGCGAGTGTTATTATATACACAAGCACAGATATATACACACTACTATAATACTATAATTTTGTCTTTTCATCTATTTCGGACAGAAGAAAAATGTTGCGTGAAACATGGTATTCCCATATCTAACGTAAATTCTAGGAATATCCCTGAAAACCGCATTTAAGGTTTCAGCATAATTTCATTGTATTTTTCTCGTATTTTGCATTTAGTTTAGTTTTTAGAACCAGACAACAAGTTTGCTTAGTTGAATTTAGGCTAGTTTGTTTAGATTAGTTTCCATCGCCAGTGGAGCTGCTGATCCACCGGAACGTTATGTCAACCAGAGGCCTCCCAGACAAAACTGTAAAATTTGCTTCTAATTTTGAGTGTGAATTTATATTCAATAAATTATATGTCTAAAAATTACATTTCCATATTGTTCTCAAAAGTTTCATGCTACATCTATGAATACTCGGGAATAGATGTTATTGCCTAAACAGCTGGAAAATGTTTTATAGAAGAATATTTTTTCAACCAATTCCATTATTAACAAAATCAAAAAGAATACCAAAGATACAGCTTAATGTGTAGCGTATTATTTCAAAGTTACGCAAATGCATAACACCAACATATTTTATCACGAACGCATTTAATAAAAAGCTACAGTACAGAATACTTTTTTTCACATTTTGAAACTTATGTACAATCTTAAATTTTTTTTGCAATTAAATTATTAGAAAATTGTTAACAGTATTCATCAATAGATATGAAATTTTTACTCGTATAAATGTCTCGAAAGTATGGTTTTATAATAAATACCTACAAAATATTACATTAGTACAATTGCGCACTTCTTAAAAATTCGAAAATAAGTTTTTGGATTAAGAAGTTTCTGAATGATCTGCTTTGCTATTGTAAAAGCGAATTTTAGATATAAGTTGTAAGGAGCGTTCATTTGCAGTTTGCATAAATGAGGCTTATTTTCCTTTAACAATTTTGACGAGTACAAATCACTGAAGTTTATATTAAAGTTATGCACTAGGAAGCTCTTAATCAGTCCAAATTTTCATGCTTTAAATATTATACTGTAGGTGTAATTTGCCAGTGTTTAATTCTCGAGTGTTTAAATTTTATATCTATTGATTAGGTCATTTAATTAGCTCTAAAAATATAAAATTCGCAGTTCTTTAAATAACTAATTCAATTTTTATATTCGTCTTACAACAACATGGTAATTTAAAAACATGAGTATAGATAAAGTTTGAAGGAAAAGGGAAAATCTGCGGTTCTGCTCATTATTTTTTACCTTCAAATAGAAATGAAGATATTATCTTGCAAAAATACGCAGTGCTGAAATGGAAGTTTTTATTGCAACGTGACAGATAACATTATGTGTAAAGAATACGGATAATAATGGCAATGCCCTGCAGATGGGAAGACCGGTTTTGGAATGAAACTTTAATGCATATGTTGTTGCTACAACTTATATGAAATAGATCCGTTTGTAAAGCCCTGATTATGTAAAACTCAAAACGTTAGAGGATTTCGTCGGATTTTGTGAACTTTTTCGGTTACAGAAAAACCGAAAGACAGAATAAATACATACTTCCAATACTACTACTAACAATGCAGCGGATTGAAAGCTGTATATATTAATTGTTCTACAATATACCTCTTTAAATTTCATACTATTAGTAAATTACGCATGCACTATCACTTACTCAGAGTGGAATATACAAAAAAATATACGTGATTTTTCCCTCAACATATACCTTTAATTCTATAATAAGGTTATTTTCTCCCTCCTTCCAGCATGCCTTCATGGTGTAACGGTAGCACACTCGGCGCGTAATCGAGAGGTCCAGGTTCGAACCCTGGCAAGGGCATTGCTCATTTTTCATGTCTCCAGAATAATAAAAAAAACCTAATGACTGCACTCTATATTTCGGTCCGACACATGATACATAGAATTATTCCACATCTAAAGTGCAATGTATTGTTTAAACCTGCAACAATATTGCATTTTAACAGGGAAAAAACTAGAGAGGTATATTCGGTGTCTTCATTATTTAAACTGATAAAAGCATTTATATCACCAGTACTCATAGAAAGATACCGGGTACTTTAGTTTCATTTTTCTAAATTTGGGGATTTAGAAGGTTCTGATAGAATTCTAATTGTAAAAAAAAACTACGTGACTATAACAATACACCTTCTGAATATGGTATTTTGTGCTAAAACTATAGGTACTTTGTCTACAGCATGTTTTATGATATAATAATGATGCGCGCGTACAGGTTCGTAATGGATTGAATGCAAAAGTCGATAAATAGTTAATAAAATTTATTCTTTTCTCAAGAAATAAGACAAAATGTTGAAATATTTCCTTAGAGATATTTGTACAATATCACAATATCTCACAGCAGTTATATTTTGAACTACCGAAACGTTGAATACAGCTTAATTCAAAATACAGAGAAAGTTAATTCGATCCCACAGTGAATGCGCTACAATCAATAACAGCACTAAGTAAACAATACAGTTCGCTTAAAACAACAACAACAACTGAGCTGAAATGTTTTTAATCCAGCTTTTATAAGCTTTTTAATCATCATGAGAATATTCTGGTATAATCTATTTTCTCGATTTTTCTCGATTTTTCTGGATAGCTTTAATAAATGTTAAAATAAATAAAATGGATAAATGTTAAATGCACACGCTCTTGTATTTTTACTTTTCTGGCGTAGCTTTCTCTTAAATTTCGCCACGTGCTGCATTGCACGGGAAAGTAAAACAATTTTAATTATAATTCTATTAAAATAGCTAAATAAATATAAAATACGTAACAATAACATAAAATGTGATGTACAATATACTGCAAGAGCAAAATATAAACCAATCTACAATGTATGCTAGATTAAGAATATTCAAAATTTATTTCACTTGTCATGGTCGGATGAACTTAATCTGAAATCCACGAATTTTCTACAATGATGTAATAAAGTATCAAACTCCTGTGTAAATGCAAACACATAATTATGTCACAAAGAAAGCACAGATAGCTAAATCTGCTGCATTCCTTGTTTACGAAATATATCTCATCAAAGTGACCGACTAAGGGGAAAGCATTAATTTAATGAGAGAACTGTTTTACTGATTATATCTAATACACGTATCAAAACTTCTCACCATATCACTTAGCGCTCATCACTTTCAAAAAGACGCTAGGCTCTTTTCCCAAGTCATATGCCCTTTCGCAGTTTTCCTCAGTCACAAGTTTCCCAACACTTCGTTAATCGCCGAAATTTCATGGTCACGATCTTGTTTCGTAAGAAGTAAATGAAAATACGCCATCGAGGATCATCCTTAGTCAGAAAAAATCTTTGTCCAGCTAAAGTGCATTTCTTAATGAATGATTACGTGTTGCTTTCCTTCAGTCCTAATATTCTACCTCAAATTAAGGAGAAAGATATAAACCTCGATTATTTAAAAGAGATTAAGAGTTTAAAAATGCTTGTCTTTATTAACTTATGGAAAAAGATTTCCTGTATAGATAAATCGAGAAGTTTCATATTTCTCCCCTCGAAAATTCTAAATCTCGAAATGTTTTACTGTAAGGAAAATAAGCTTTTTGTTTCATTCAATAGACGAAAACCGTCTAAAATTTTATTTTGCCCTTTATTAGATTGTTTGACTACTAGATTGTTTGACAAACACCATTGTTTAAATAATTACAGATGAAGTCATATATTTCTTTTACTTTTAAACACATAAACTTAAGAACGTTAACTGTCTTTTAAACGAGTTGAGTAAGATATTAATTTACAAAGACTTTTGTATGATTTAATTCTAGCAGTAAATTTGTATAGTTATTAGGTTTTTTGAAGCACGAGACATAAAAAATGAGTGATGTCCTCGCCGGAACTCGAACCTGGACCTTTCGAATGCGCGCGGAGTTTGCTACCGTTTCACCACGAAGGCATGCCGAAAGGAGGGGAAAAATACCTTATATACTCCCCCTTTTAAAGGGCAACTGAAGGTTAGGGGATCCAATCGCTAAATCCTGGTGGTAAAGAACCATCATCCACCACTTTTTAGTTCGAGCTCCAGTGTACAGTCATTTTTTTTTTGTTTTTTTTTTGAAGCAGGAGACGTGAGGAATGGACTATGCCTCCACCGGGATTCGAACCTGGACCTCTCGAATATGCGCCGAGTATGGTACCGTTACACCACGAACGCATGCAGAAAGGATAAAGAAACTACCTTATAGATTAAGTAAATCTATGTTAAAAGACATCTCCCTATACCATACCGTGGTCAGCGCAGGCAGCTCCACCATTGGCCGAGAGATTAAGACTGTTGAACACTTGGATTTCGACCAGTGTTCGATACGGAGACAAATAAACTAGCAGCTAGGTTGGTTTTCCCCGTGTGTAGCGTGAAGGCAAGCCAGTTTCCCTTAGAACATCCTCCATAGGCAGATAGATCTCGTGTGCTTTCACACCAAAATAACCTTAAACACCTAACCTAAAGCGTCCGCCTTTGCTAATGTTTTAGGTAATCCTAAACCAAGGTGTGAGTTCGGGGACTTCAACGTAAGGCTTCGTGTTGACCTCTTCCCTTCTGGGGTGTAATATTGGTTGCCTCCTACGGTGCACTCCAGGAAAAAATATGAGTGAATAACTGATGGGTCCAGCCTATCGTTACAAATGCTTAAGACAGAAGTGTCCGGCACTTTAAGAACATACATTTGCACATATCTTGATGTCTTATTTGAGAATCATGAAATATAACATGTATGATTATTATGACATTAATTAAAAGAGAAAAAATATAAACCGTAAATACTTTTTAAACATTCAGTATTTTCATAACACTCATTGCTAATATGAATTTGTGTATTAAGAATTAAATTTGTGAGAGGAATTTAATGTTTAGTTTATCATGAATTCTTTACTTTCGTAATAACAAAATTGTGTTGACATATATACCCTTTGTTTTCGGAAACCTAATACTTTATTGATTGCTTTATCAAACGGTAGTAAGCCTTAATTTTTTGTTTTCATTTTCATTTCTTACGGTCATCGATTATTTATGTGAAGAAAAATTCTAGCAACTTTTATTCATTTTTGACTTTAAGAGCTTACATAGCCCTAAATCATTTTCATTTCAATCTACGTTACATTACACTAATCTATCACCGATCACTTGCTTAATCGTTCGCGCAGCCTAGCCAATAGCTCATTTTACAAATTGCTGCTATTTTATGTGGCAGCTTATTTTTAATTTAGCTTTCAACAGTATACTGCTTACAGCAAATTGAGAATTTTAAAAGGAATGACAAATTTTTTTAAAGTATTAAAGTTTGTACGTTTAAATATAACCAACAAAAGATGACTTTACAATCCTCTATTCTGTTCATCTGCTACAGAAATTTGAACTGAATGTTTAACTAGCCTAAGCAGAATTATTCTGAATATTTCTTTTCCGATCTCTTTTTAACAAGTCCTTAAAAATTAAATCTTATCTTATTTTCATATTCCAGATTTAACATTTCGTCAATTATATGTCTTCTACCATTCGTAAATCACATATTTGAGACCGTATGTTTGTAAGATTTATGGATACTTACTACGAGAAACAGTGTAAATTAGTGATCAAATTAGTGACTTCAGGAGATAATCATTAGAGCAAAAAATAAAAACAAAGGTGCAGCACACTTCCCTATTTGTTCTGTTGTCTGCTCTTGTAATAACCATAAGATAAATTGCTACTATCTTTTTATTATGTTCCTTAAAGCGTGTCTTTTCATTGTACCAAATCTTGGTGTGGCGGATCTGCAGAGCGAAAAAGAATTCAAGTGCAATATTTGCTTAATGAAGAGAAAAGGGAAAGAAAATATAAAAATTCCTTTTCCATCGATTTATCTAAAAATTAAAGGGTGTGGTAAATTCATGGAGTTAATGTCTCGGATTCAAGAATGACGTCATATTTTAATAATTAAAAAAAATCATAAAATATAGATTTTATATCACATCTGAACTTGACTTGAGCTTCTATATTTGTTTTTTAAGCAGATGTTTCTGGTTTGATATTTTATATCGAAAGTGTCAGGGCTCGAATGAGTTTACGCTGATCTTCGATTTCCTTATAGTTTCAATTTCCTTACACTTTATATAGACAAATTAACGTTAAATATTTCGATTTATAGATTAAGAGTTATGATTGCAAATATTTATTCTGCAAAGAGATAGGAAACAAAATTATATAAAAAAAGAAGAAGAAATTTAGAGAATTTTGGAAATTTGTGCTAAGATGCTATCCAAAATCCCAAATCTTAATCTTAATAATAAAGCTTATTAAATTGGAAAGTTATAACTGTCTTACCGTTATCATCATAACTTCAGAAAGGTTCAAAATTCTGTACCAGTTCATAGAATACGTTAACACTTTGAATGTCTATATCGGAATGAAAATTACTTTTAACATAAGAATGTTGTACCTTTTTTCCTCACATTTAGACATGCATCTTTAAAATATTATATGTGTTGCTTGCAAAGAATTTTATTATAGCAATTAATATTTAAATTATGATACGGGAAAATATTTAAGTGATCGAAATTTGTATTTCATCAGCCAAAATATATTATTTAATTATTGTAACAGGCATGAAATTTAAAATTGTTAATGAACGCGTTAGTATGTTTGTTTAACCGTTTGAATTGCCCACTTCCTTATCAATGACAACACTTTTTATATGCAAATGAATAAAATCCTTCTCGGATCAACGATATATGAGAACTAGCACCTGACGTCCAACAAGTTAATATAGAAAAACTCCAGAGGGAATGCCTCTGGGCTCAGCGTTAAGTTCGGTATTATTCAACAAGATGATCAGTGATATAGTCTAGGACATTATGAGTGCAGATAATTCAACGGAAGCTTTCTATTCGCAAAATAACTGGTATTATTGTCCTCTGATAAGAATTTAAAAAATCCAGGATCCCTGAATAGTCTTTTGCAGTATTTAATTCTGATCAAGTAAAGATAAAAGGATTGTAAATATAAATAAGACCAATTATCAAACTTTTACCTTGAGTACAAAGCCTAAAAATGTTTCACTTTTATAGGGACTACATCAGTTAAATAAAATTAAAAATGCTACTTACATGAGAATCACTTTTGAGTCCAGACCTGCAGTTGAATATAGAGCTGGGCTATTGGTTACACTTCTGAGATAATCCAGAAAAAGTTACGAATTGTTCAAAATAATCCTTAGGTGATGCGCATTCAAACCTAACTGAAGTTATGTAACTGTGTGATTGTCTGTACGGTGATTGTCTGTAGTTATTGGTGAACTGGAAGAAAGATCTGCTTTGAAACTACTTGAAAAACCTCTGAAGCATGATTAGAAATAAAATTTCATAAAACCTCTTTGATTTGATAAATTTTGAATAAAGGATTAAAATAAAGGATTTGATAAATGAATTAGCAATCAAATTTGAAGTACCTGTCCTTAACAGAAATCCTTTGTTTGAACCAATAATTTATCGGAGACGCATAAATAGAGTCAACTGGAGTTTGGACTTGATTCTTCCCATTAACAAAGCGTTTTACGCAGATACAGAGCCCATGATAGCTGATATCGTTAAATTTGACGATAGGTACATTTCTGCAAATTGGCTGAATGTAAACACGGATGATTCCGCTGCGGATGTCATTAGAAATGCTGAAGATAGGATGTTCTCAAAATAGTTAAATCTCAGCAGCGTAGATGGTAAATTTTGCAATAACTTTGGTGTAGTAACTGTTGTTTCTTTAATTTTTAGGAAACTAGCCGGAGAACGGAGCCAAATGCTTTCACCTTTATTAGCTACAAGGTGGTTATTACAGCCCTTTCTACCGTGTTTTTAGCTGCAAAAATTATGTCTATGGTTATTAGATTGTTCTTGACTCTCTTTTGTAAAGTGAATTGCAATGCATTGCCTACCACTGTGGCATTAGTAAACGTGATCTGGTGGATGGCCTGTCCAATGTTAGTTCTAACTTAATTATACTCTCTTGTCGATTTTCTACTGATAAAAGATTTGTCAAACTCAACATGATCTGGTGGATGGCCTGCCCACTGTTAGTTCTGACTTAATTATACTCTGTTGTCGATTTTCTACTGATAAAAGATTTTTCAAACTCAACTTACTCAGCCTTTTCATAGAATTTCCTGGGGAAAATTCCCGGGGTTCACTTACAAAGGACATCAATTCCCTTAATTACCTAGCATTGAGGGCACAGAGAATTAGCGTCTCTGAATTGGCTATTAATATTTGCAAAAACAACTCCATCGTAACAGTCTGGCAGACTCACCAACGTGCCCGTTATGCGTTCTGATTGACATGACTGGAGATCTCTTCCACATTTTTTCCGGGGTTGTAGGCATTAATTTTGCAAAGGATGTAAATGTTTCCCTTGTTCTGAGACTTACTATGCTGACTGACGGAGACTAATGATTGAAAAGTCAAGATCCGGCATTAGGGTAGCCAATCAAAGAACAAAATTGTGCAACTGCCAGTTGATTTCGAAGTCATTGAAGCAACAACTGGCGAATTCTCTTTTTGACTAGGGAACTCCAGCCGCTTGAGTGTCTCAGTCCGCTGAACATTGATTATTCGACTCGGATTTTAGTAGCAAGAATCGAGGAACGCGTTGACTGCAGAGCGATTCGGTGATCTTTGCAATAATCAACAAAAATTAAAGGAAATATTTGGCTGGTAACTATATTTGGCGACATCTCTCAGTTTAGCACTAAAGTATTTCTAAGGAACTTTTTTTTCTTTAGGTAGCCAACGGAATCGTTACTAATGAAAAAACACCGAAACACATTTACGTAACAGCAATACTTTCAATGAACTCCTACTACATCATTAAATTTTACATATCTGGATAAATGACTTAAGTTTCTAAACAAAACATAGTCAACAACTACGTGAATAAACAGAAATAAACGTTTTTGTTCAGAACAGTTTAGCAAAATATATCGGAAAATGCAAACGCTTGCAGGTCCCAATTTTACTAGCATTTCCAGAATGCAATATCGTATTTGCTTAAACATACCAGAAAACCGGAATACGACAGAAAAATTTTTCAAAGCACACGATTACGTGTCAGAACTGTTCACTTTTTGTCATTAACATGGGAAATACACATATATTATGATAAATTTATGACTTCTGATTGAAGAAGCATTCCTTTGTTACATATTATCTCCTCTTCTCATTTCATGTTTGATAAGGAAAGCCACAGTGGAACAAAATCTGTTCATTTTACGTCCTCTTATTGGAGGTGCCGTTACATATACATAGACAATCAGAAGATTTATTGAAGAAATAGTGGAAATTAGGAAAACTACAGGTTTTGAATTATTCATTGCGAAAACAACGCGATACCCAGTGCTGACTAGTAGTGAAATCAATGTTACTATTTTGAGTTGTAGCAAAAGGGTTATTAATAAATGGGGAAAATGTAAAAATTATATACGAAAAAAGCCACTTTACTTATACTTAGGGAGCTATTTTTTTGTTTTAAACATATACATCTTATACAAATTCAGTTATAAGTACATCAGAAATATACATTTCAGAATTTTTGTACCTTTCTAATCTGTACTTCAGCTAGAATCCTGATCTAATAATTCTCTGTTTCCAGATAAAATTTCTGCCAAATAACCGGAATGGTTTGCTTTGACTCGTAATTTCATTTTCATATTTATTGGATTGGTAAGTCCAGTAGGCTACCAGAATTGTAAAGATTTTACTTTCTAAAATATTTAATTAATGGAAATGAAATATGCATGAGTTGACAGTTTAAATGTCTCATCTGAGCCATTGAAGCAACAATGAAATACCTAGAGTCGATAAATAATCGCCTAAAACTTTCAAAAACGATTAGTTTAAGAACATTTATCCTTAACACATTTAATGTTAAAAGTGTTAATGTATATTTTTGCATTAAGTCAATGTATTAATAAATATAAATAATATTTTGTTACAACTCAGATGTAATTGCTGCAGCTCGTTCGGACTTTTACGAATGGTTTTCTCAAAATCAGATGTTGAACTGACAATTTACGGAATCATAACCGTTTATGTTAGAAATACAACTTTGAATTAATTTGCTTCGTCCATTGACTGGTATCTTCCTAAGCTTTCATGTAGTAAGAGGCACACAAATCAGTAAGAAGTCTATAAAGAAGCAACTGCTTAACAAATGCACTGGTATATCAAAGCTTTAGCATTCTATTAACCTGAGGGGGCAGTCAAATAGTCCAAAATATTATATTTTTGTATAAATTAATATAAAATTAATTTGTATTTAATCTATTACTTTCTTTCAAATTTAAACGTCCACCGAAAACTATAATTAGACCTCAAAATTGTTTCTGTATCTATGAATGAATTCATTATTCAAAATATTGTAAAAAGGACCAAAAATTAAAAATTGTCAATAGAATGCTTGAATTATTATTGGATACTACATTTAATCTTCGTTGCGTAGAAATCAACCAATGTTTGTTTTATTTTTCTAGATCAATACCTATACATCAATACGTTTCTGGATCAACACGCAGTTTCAGATTTGAGTAGTACTGATTGCTTAGTTCCGATACCTCTAACTAGTATACACCTGGAAGAATAACAACAAAAATTTAGGATAATTTTTGTTAAATGCAATATTTAATGATTTATTATAATTCAGTAGCAGATTGAATGGCAGAAACGTTAATTAACAAAACTAATTAAATGCTGCAAAGCGTACTGGTTAAATTCGCAGTGTCTGGAAGTCATAAATAATTTTTAGAAAATATTAGTTAAGGCAAATGAACCTTTGCTATTCTAATTTTGCAGTTCTCTTCTATAATAAGAAAAAACATGCATAGATTGGATGCGCGCAGATAATTAATAAATTACGCATTATTCCTAAAATTGCATTTCGTTTAGAAAACGTAACTTCCTTATGTACAAGACTTTATTACATTTATATTTTCGTTCCATAAATTAAAAAAAAAGGACAAGGTTTAATATTTTATTATCTTATTGTATTTCGAGTTATTAAAATGGCTTTTTGAGAGAAGATTTAGGATGAGGGATTAGAGTATTGAGAAATAGTCTGAGCATTATAACATGCGTATCTCTTAAACGTCTGTAAAAGAATGACTTTTAAAAGATAACGCTTTGCTTATTACACACGAACAAAACGCGTCAACTACTAGAACATCACTGTCGGAAATGGGTTTCAATGAGCTTTTAGCAGACTGTGGCGAGTTTGGCTACTTTCAAAAATTGCTAGCATTTGGATTTTTAATGCCCGCAGTTATTTCAGTATCATGTACTTACTGGACTCAAATTTTTATACTTTTGATCCCTCCTCATCGTTGCAAATTATATCCTGATGATAATGACTATTTAAATGCAGCTAATTTATCTTTAACGAGTAAGGATGAATGTCATTTGTATCAAAATCGTGACTTAAAACCAAGTGAAATAGTTCCGTGTCCTTATGGAATTGTTTATGATTATTCGCTATACTTTCCTACTTTTGCGTCAGAGGTAAGTTTGAAAACTTGACATTAATTTAGCAGTCTAAAATTAAAAAATACCGAAACAGTTATTTTCGCCGAAAAAGGTAAGATGAACCGGAAAGGCAGCTAAATACTTATCTTGCACGTTATGGCTAAAGGGCAGTTAATTACTAGCTGATATTAACACTTTCTCCCTTTTTAACTTCAAAAATAGTATCACAAATTAAAAAAAAAGTTAACTTATTAAATGAAAAAGTGCTTTTACTCATAAAAATTTACCTTCTACTCAATTGTACCAATTATATGTGAAAACAAAATATGTTTCCAAAATTTTAGTTGAAACAACAATCTATGGAATATTTTTAACTACTAGAATCATATGTAAAAAGGTGTTCAAGTCAACAGCAACTAAAAACAAACCTACAAATGATTACCTATGTATTGCTGCTGAAAATCATAATTATCATTCATTTCTTCACTCGGTATAGAGACAAGAAACGTAAAGAGCAAGTTTATAGCGAGAAAGGCAGTAAAAGTTAATAAAACTTGTTGCCAAATATTATTTAAAACATAGAATTTTTTTTGATTGATTCATTTTGTTGCTGTAAATAAGAAGCGAGACAACTGAAAGGTTATACGCAGCATGGAATGGCAACGACTTCGTTTCATATTTCAGCCTGTATTTTCCCTCTGCATTTTGATTTTGGGCTTGGACGGGATCCGGATTAAATAAATACACGAATACTTAAATGAGTCTCTCAGTTGTTAAGAAGCCCTCAGTCATCATTTCAATATATTTCTCTTGTAGGGATTTATATTTATTTTAAACAACCAAATTAATTTAATTTTACGTTCTTTCCTATAAGCCTTCATTCCCCTAATTTCCAGAATATTTAAATTTTGGTAGCGCGCGTGAAGTAATGCAAATTCTGCCTTGAGGAGAAAAGGTTTAAATACCGAGTTCTAGAAGGGAAGTTAGAGAGTTTGGGCAACACTGTACTTTTGTAGCGTGAGCTTCTGCTTTGCGTTTATTGCTGGTTAACGAGTGGTAACATCTATTACTTTTGCTGCCACTAGATGTCTGACGCTGTTTTAGAAAGCAGGATATTCTGAGCCCTGTAGCGTAAGTCTACTACTTGTTAATATCTTCGAATTTTTAGTTTAGTTCTTGTTAGTTGAGTTACCGCCCGAGTGAGGCATAGTGTTTTAGCGTCAAATAGGTGCATTGTGAATTTTAAAAGAGTTAATAAAGGGTTCTTTTTACCCTTCTTCTGTGCGGTTTCTACACGTATTTCAGCTGCTACATTAGAAGACAGACCGATTGTCTTACACTCTAATGTAAAGTAATATGCATATGTATTTACCGGCTTAAACGAATTAGCAACAATGAACCAAGATTAATTTTTGTAGACTAGTTACTTTTAAGAAATTTGGTTTGATATTCAAAAATGGGCTTTTAATGGAACAAAATATGATACAGAAACAAACTTCTTTGAGATTTGCAAATGCTTCGACAAAATATTTCGTAGTGGTTTTAGAATATCCATTGAATGTTCTGCGATGTACAATTTTTTCTCTCGTGGGCGTTTCTGTAAATTTCTTGGAAATTTTATTTATTAGCGAAATCATGGCAAAGGTTATAAAAATTTAAGAAAACATAGAATTTAAACATGTAAACAATAAATTATAAATGAATAACGAATGCAAGATTATTTTTATTTATATCTAAAAAATTTTCTTTTTTAGAGTGAGGAACAAAAACTTAACTTCCTTTTTGAAAACTAAAAGAGCTTCTAATTAATAGTCATATATCTAAATTATTAACAATCTGTTTTGCTTTAATAATGCCTTAAAATACTCCTTCAAAAGTAGGTAATGAAATAAAATTTGAAGTTTGAAAATTAATTTAATATTCTTAGAAAATTCAGGTTGAATTTTTTAGACAAAATGAAATACTAAAAATTACCTTATCATTGTGCGTATAAAAATTTATATAAAACTTGGATCAGGCTCTAAAGTGAATTACAACTGTGTATTTCACAGACAGCGTTTTCTTTAATTAATTTCATTATTAGCAGAACTACAAGCCCTTTTAAATTTTGAAAATCAATTAAATACAAATACTTGTAAATGTCTCTATGAAAAAAAAGTTTCTCGTATTTTGTAAAACTAAACGTACTTTTAAAGTAAAATGCCGAAGAAGTAATTATTTATAATACTGTGAAAGTCTTTAATAGCTTAAATATTTATACTTTTTTGCGGTATACCAAAGGAGTTTGATCAGTTGACCTAACTGAGAGACCGAATTATTTATTCATTTATTACAGTTATTTATTTATTATTTTCTGGGATCTAATTCATGTAAGAAACGGTACTGAAAATCATTCGTCTCTTCGAAGATGAAATGCGAATTTTTAGTTTTATGAATAAAGCATAAACTTTAAAGTTTAAATGGCTCTCAAATTTAAGAATTAACCGAAAATCTTTCTTAATATTATCATGCACTTAGCTAAAGATCAGAATGCAATCATATGAAATTCCCCATGCAAATGAAGGGATCCCTTTTTGAGAAAGCCATTCATGGTTTCATAGAATTTTGATTTCTTATGAAGATGAGCGTCTTAGGTAAGAAGACTGTAGATGAGAACTATTATCGACGCTCCTAATGGCTTATTCCCGGTTTGAAGTCTGTTAAAGGAAAACACTGAAGTGTTTGTGTATCTATTTAGTATCATTTTAGTAATAAAATTAATTAATAACAAAACTAAATAGCGACTAATATATATTTTAAATTTATTTAGAAAGGAATTTATTTCCTGTTTAGTTATTTTGTATGCCTCAATTCGATAATTTTTTAAAACATGAGAAACAATCTTATTTGCTGAAGGAGTGTTACTTATAAAATTAATTAATAACGAAACTAAATAGCGACTAATATCTATTTTAAATTTATTTAGAAAGGAATTTGTGTCATGTTTAGTTATTTTGTATGCCTCAATTGGATATTTTTTTAAAACATGAGAAACAATCTTATTTGCTAAAGGAGTGTTACTTATAAAATTAATTAATAACGAAACTAAATAGCGACTATATATATTTTAAATTTATTTAGAAAGGAATTTATGTCATGTTTAATTATTTTGTATGCCTGAATTGGGTAATTTTTTAAAACATGAGAAACAATCTTATTTGCTAAAGGAGTGTTACTTATAAAATGTGTTTAGTAATATCAAAAATACTCTCCGCTTATTAAAATATTCATCCAAAGAAATGTGCCTGCTTGGATTTCCCTTTTAGTCAATTGCATCTTTTTCTATAAAAATTAAATCCCATGAAATAAACGTAACACATCTTTTTACTATCAACCACCTGATATTTTTTTGCTATTTTCCTCTGCGACATAATTCCAGCAGCATAATTAGTAAGTTTTATTCCTAAATTAAATGCCTTTACATTTTTTGTTTTATAAGTATGAAATTAAAAATAAATTAACTATTACATTCACGCATTGAGCTGTCAACTTTGAAATAAACGTGACCGATTGAAATAACTTTAGGAGCAGAAATAGAACCAGCTGAAGATTAATTATTGTGTTTTCTCATCTGTGCAGACAGAAAATGGGAAAAAATATAAAAGCAGACGGTTTAGGAATATAATGAATCCTTTAAAATGTTCCAAGGTTATGTGATAAATTAGAGCAGGTTGAGATAAGGATAAAATTAGTTTTTTAGAAATGTATAAAGAATCTGTTTTCCATAAAAATATTTTTTCTCTTGGCGATACGTATTTCTATTTCTATAGTATCACAAATATTTTGATACCGAATCAAACATTTTGGCAAACCCCTTCATAAATGTATTTTCTAGACTCTTTTTGGCTAGGTAGTGGTCGCCTAAAGAATAATATTATAATTATTAAAGCTGATGTTTATTTATAGGTTCAAAAATTGTGATTACTTTCAAAAGAACGGATTCTGTATAGCTGACAAGATACAAAGTAGCAAGGTAGTAACTGGCTAATGAGAGGTTCACAGAACATTTGCGGTTTCCACTATTTTTATTTTCATGGGTTATTCTCGCTTTCTCCTTTTCCCCCTTTTTTTGCTGGTAATTAATGTTGAAATTCCATAAATATCGGATGAATGCATCTTATAAACAGTACTACAGAAAGGTGAATGAGCGTACAAGTAGTTAAACAGTAATTGAACAAATATTGCATGGCTGTCGCACGAAACACTCAGTCCTTAATGTTTAAACGATACAAGGATAGAAAGGTGTAAAGTTTTATACTAATTAACCTACACTTCTTGTACTTTTACTTCTACTTTCGTTGGCTCCCATCAGGATGCAAATTAGGTAACGCATATATAAAATTAGGTTAGGTTATTTGAAAATAGCAAAGCACGCTAGGGCTATTTGCCTAAGAAAAGGGATGCCTTTTCGGAGATGACTTTTTAATGGATACTATCTCGTACTAACGTCACACAAAGGAAACCACGAAAACCAACCAGTTTCGTCCGACCAGTCAATTTGGTTACCTGAAGGAGAAACTGAGTATTCAGAATGTGGGTACGTCTTAGTATTCAGCAGTCTTAACGACTTGCCACTGGTTTGGTCATATACGTAAGAAACGAATTCTTGAAGTTAGGAAGTGAGTTTTTGGCAGCAACGCTGACCTTTATATAATTTCACGTAGCTCATAGAATTACTTAAATCGGCTTTAGTCTTTTGCTAGCCATGTTGCTCGAGTATTTAGAATTCTGAGCCAAAGCGTATTTCATGACATTGTTTAATGAATACCAAAGCTACTTATTTAAATTTTACTTAAATTATTTTGTGTTAGTCTAAATTCCTCAAGCAGCGAGGACTGATTCTGTTAAACATGAACTGTGTATTTGTTAAGTTGCATTGAAAAGGTTTATTTTAAACCTTAATCTGAGTTTCAGTTCCTTCACCAGAAAGCAAATAAGTTAAACAGTATTTAAACTGAGGTTTTGGGATTTTAAAACAGAGCTTGTTTCTGGATTCGCATGCCCGCTACGTGCTAGTTTCTGCCTGCTCGGATAGTTGTAATTATCCTGCTTTGCGTTATATCGCTGCCGTCATTTTGATTCTGAAGCTCCGATAGAATTACTGAACTAGATTCACAGTGACAGTGCTCTAGGAGGAAAGGGCATCCAGACTTGGCTAGCTCGAGGCTGCCTTAATACAGCTGAACGCCCCAACCTCTACAGGCGATCCAACGGGACGGTAATCTATCTGTCGAGCCGACGACCCAATGCTAAGCCGAGTCCACAGGCATACTCAGCAACTCATATTCCATGTCTCCGTCCTGGAGGAAATGAAAAGACATCTGCTATCAACAGGCGCCGCAGCCCCGGACAGCAGAACAAAGTCGCTTAAACACTATCAGACAGACTGACTGGGCAACCAATCCGGCCTGCTAACACTACGTCATAGAATACACACGTCGGTTCCAGGCATTCCCGGGGGGGGTAGAGGGAGGAGCAAGGAAAGATATGAATATGCAATTTTGAGATTCCAGGCGCCCACTGGAAACCTCAAATAGTCTAAAGGCTAGCCGAACTCGCCGACTGCATCGACCGACGGGGGTATTTCGCCCCGGAAAACCATGAATATCTGATTATATAAGTCCACCACAAACAGCAGAACGGAAAAACAGTAACATATGGGTCCCTGTCGAGGCCGAACCATCCATCGCCAGCGTGTTGTGACACTGTCCACGTTTAACTCGAATTCGACTATTCTTTTAGTTGCATCACCACGAGTTGTGCCTGATACTGTTAGCAGAATGGAGTTCGTTTATATTCTAAAGTCTGTTTAAATGAAAAATTTATTTAAACCTTCTCAGACTCTGTAGTTACTTCAGACGAAGGATAATTTGTTCTATGTCTATTGGGGTTATTGGACTAAATACAAACTACAGATCAATTAAAACCCCCACAGCGTAATTAATTTCCATTTATCATAACAAGTGTGAAATTGTATAAAGTTTACGAGGTGTATAATTTAGTGTTTAATTACAAAAACACAGTAGGAGGATATCTTGTTTTAAATAAAATTAAAATCTATTTTACGTTTGCGAACTTTTTTTTGACATGTTATAGGTAGCTTATATTAAAATTTAAGCCTTTTTTAGAAGTCACTTACGAAATCATGATCCGGAAATGAACAGTTAATTTAAGGAGTTAAAAGTTCATTTCCGAAGACTTAACATTGACAAAGGCTAAACTGAAGATTTAGAAATTTCAAAAATAGTCTATAACTTATAATAATGTTATTCTATATGCTATAGAAACAGGATCGTTTTTGCTTGCAAAGTTCCTTCATGAAAACAACTCTATAGCTAACTTTCTAATGCTTTCTAATGTTTTGATATAAATGATTATTCTAATCTACGTGAAATCGAAATGACATACCAAGTTATAATTGATTATGTGATTAGATGTAGATATACGATAACACATTTCAAAGTTGTCTTCATTAGAAATGGTGCGTTCTTAAAGATCTTCCTCAGGTAAACGAGCTAGTGACTTTCTTTCAGCAATAGGAGTATGACATGTCATCACATTCAGCCAAACCACAAGCGAGCTACCAGTGTTCTGTAATTTTAAGCCTCTTGTCTATTGGTGGATCCAAGCTACACGTCCTAAATGTTCTCGGTTAAAGTATTATATAAAGAATACTTTACTAAGTAAAATACTTCATCCAAAGTATGTTTAAAACATGACCTTTAAAGCCTTTTTTACCTCCCGCGACACAGGTAAGGAAGGTAATGCTTTCAATCCAAAATTCGATATTGAGTTCTCAGTGAATAAGCACAAATTAGAGCATCCATAACACGTTTTTATTATTTTTACAGTGGTGCCTCTTTATCTGTGTGTGTGGGGGGGTCTTTTTCCGCCTACAATAACTCTTGCAGCAAACTTACGAACATTTTTATTTTCCATATTTATTCTTCTGCATTCATATAAAGAGTTGATTAGATTTTAAGTAAAACTGGACAACCGGAAGTAGTACTTTACATAAAGCCTATAACAGTTTTTAAATGGACAACCGGAAGTGCTACTTTTCTTGAAGCCCATAACAGTTTTTAATGAAAAACTATATAATACAAAACTTTTTAACTTTAGGATTAAAGACTTTTATATGAATGGGAACAACATCTTAGATTCAGGATAAAATTGATATCTCATAAATGATATTTATTTGAAGTTTTGAACAGGCTTTTGTGAGACAACGTATTATGATATCATCTTAAATTTCACATTTCAAACTCTTATATGCAAATACTATGCATACACAATCACGATTGAGAACACTATATTATATTTTGACTATATATGATAAACCAGAAGTGGTACTTTACTTGGAACTCTTAAGAGATTTTTCGTGGAAAAGTGTAGAATCACTATACTAAAGAGTTTAATCTAAAATAATCCATTGCATATTAATACTATTTCTGTTACAACTAGATATGATATTTATTTATATCAAGCGATAGAAAAGCTTGATTTTTCCAACCGGGTTTCATTTGCAGAACTTCAAAATTCTTGTAAACTTGGCATATTACCAAAAAAATTCACTTGTTACTGACGAGGCAGAAGACCAAATAGAAGATTCAGAAACACCTGTTATTTTACTTCTTACTGATCCCGGAACGCATGGTAATCACTCTTCAGTTGTAATTTCAAAAATTAATGAGCATTGTTCACTGATACCTAAATATCGTGGGGATATACGTCAAAATGAATTTAGATTTGTTGATACTATGGAAATAACACAGAAGAAAATTAAATTAGCAGTACTCATTTTAAATATATATTATACCCACTTAATTCTCCTTAGTATTCACTTAATTTGTCAGGACTGCGTGTTCGGTGCATATTCTTGGCAAACATGTTCGTGAATTAAACTGAGTCCTGATCTTGAACAGGGAGCTGAATGCAGCTATGTTCTGTGGTAGGAAACTGTGATTAAGTGGTAGAATAACTATACGTAAGAAGGATTTAAAATCCTCTTTTATTAAACCACAATTATTTACAGCCACTTCCCAACTCGGAAGGGATACAGAAAATAATGACCGCCACTTGGGTCTAAACTGAACAATCAGATAATTTAAATTAAAACTAATTAGAAATTAAGTAGTCTTTGCTCACAGAGCTATAAACGCGAGGTTGGTCTCTAAACTAAATGGTGCTTAGCAAGACTTAACTAATACTAACGCACTTAGAATTACTTCAATAAGTAATAGCGTAGCAACGCTACGGCTTAGAATTTATATACTAGCTGGTCAGGCGAACGTTGAACAGAGTAACAGTGGTCTGAGACTAAAAGCTCTCTCACACTGACTACGGTTTAAATAGAACTTGGCTCCACTTCAAATTAGCATAAAGCTGAAACGCGCGCTTATTCTAACGGGAAGTTGAAATGAGAACAGATAGAAAAGGGCAAATTAAAATAAAACTTTGTTAGTTTAAACTAAAACCTTACAAATTCTCTTTATATTATATGTTATTCAACTTTCCAATAAAATACAATTTTAATAAAAATTAAAGGGCAAACATTTCATAATGTTAGTATATTGACACATGACTAATTATACCCAATTAAAATACAAAATTAGATTTCGTTTACAAACGAACAACCAGAACACAGAATTGCTGAGAGGACATTCGCTGGCCGTATCAGATTTTTTTAATGATTTGAAAAAATGTGTGCTTATCATACACTTTAATTCAACATTAAAATAGAAAATCTTTTGATGTAAACATTTATGAAACTTATTTTGCAAATTATTCTTTACTTAAGATTATTTTCGAACAAAGTCACATTTGTTTAATAATGTGGCATATCTATTTTTTGCAGCACGACTGGGTCTGTGAGAATTCGTGGAAAATGTATCTTGTTCATACTTGCTATTGGATTGGAGTTGTCCTCGGATCTTTCTCACTCGGCTTTTTGAGTGATAAGTAAGTTTCTATTCAAGTGGGGTAATTATCCTTCATTAGGCAACGCAAATTGTGTTATCAAATTTAAATGCAATGCCAGTGAACTTTCAAATACTTTCTTTTTAATATTTGATAGCATCTTATTCTATAAAAAATGGTTATACAATTATTACAATAAATCTTGATTTATTTTCAAAATACCCTTTTAATCCTCAACAAAGACCAACCATCTTTATTAATTGAATGGCGACAATTTTATTCTTCCATCTCTGAAAAGAAATTCGAAAGAAACCGACAGATAAACGTAAATTGCCCATAAGTAATTATCTTCCTTTTATTGTAGGTATGGTCGTAAAAGGGCATACCAGGTGGCTGTTATGCTGACACTAATATTTGACGTTGCAACTTTCTTTGCCCAAGAACAAATAATTTTCGTGGTTGTCCGATTCGCATCAGCGTTTTTTGGCAGAAATTTAGCAACAATGTCCTTTGTATTGGGTAATATGAGATTCTATTTATATTTTTTAATGCAACTAACATCATCTTACAACTAACCAAATATGAGACTTCTAATAATATATTGGCTGTAGTACTAGAATACTTTTACAGTGTTTATTGCATCTTGTAAGCGTTCTTACCTTACTTTCTATAAAAGGAAATAAGTGAACTTTTAGATCGCTTCGGATCTGACGCATTTTGAAATCAAGCCTGCGTATTCTAAAATTTACAAAGAAAGAAAATGTAATTAAAATTTTTAGTCGCGATTAGCTTCATTGAGGTTAGAATATAGTGCAAATATATTTTAAATGAACAATTTTCTTTAAAGAAAAAGGGGAATATTTGCAAGTTTATTCATGATACGCATATTGTTATCCTTTCTTCTTAGCACTGGGTTCTATTTTTTGCTAAAATGGTGGTTAAGATCTAATTCGTTTTAAATGTAAAAATTCAAAGCTTTATCTTCAGCTTAGTGGAAATAAGCATATTCTGCGTGAAAAATAAGTGTTGTGTTTGGAATGAAAATTCTTTTGTGGGAAACTTAAGAACACGTCAGATTTAAAAATACAGGTAATTAATTACATATTAATATTTGAAATATTACTCTACAATCAAAATGCGGTTTAAGTTAATAGAGCACTAAGGCTTTTCAAAATAAGGCTGTAGAAAATCCAGTAATAATATACTAAATACTAGTAATACATAGTACTAAATACTAGTATACTAATAATACAAAATACTAGTAAAATAACATATTGGGTTACCTTCATTAATCCCTGAAAGAGAATGGCGTGTGAAATGGATAGCTTTGTTTAAGCTTTTAAGGATAATAGCCACTAGACTTAGTGACTAGACTTAAGTGATGTCTGGATGTTCTAAAATCGTTAATGTTGTTTTTTAAGTTAACAAAATCATGTTTCTGAATTTAGTGAATACAAAGCCGAAATCATAGTTTCGAATTCAGTGTTCACATTTATGCATCATTCATAATTTCTTTTTAACACGGTTTAGAACTCCATAAATTAATTTTTATAATAAGCAAAAACATAAAAATGTCAATTTTAAGATCAGCAAAAGTAAGTTGCTTTTTAATTATATGAAACTGATTTTTACACCTACTACTGTAAAAAGATTATTTAGATTTTTATTATTACAATTTAGTCTTTGTAGATCAGTAGATATACGACTTCAGAATATCGAGTCATCTTCCCCTCCCTACGCTTTTATCTAGAATTAAACAAGACTCTTGAAGGTTAATGTTCTAAGCGAGATTATTAGCAATTTTCCAGTGTACTGCTGAAAAGTAGTAAAAAAGTTAAACCGTTAGAGATTACACCAAATATAAAAACTTATTCACAATTATTTCACTATTTTTGCTTTCTGTATTATTTTTCCATATTTAAATACTTTTAATCTAATCCATATTTTTATATTTTCCCTGCGTATTTGAAGTAGCTTTTAAAATTATTACGGAGTGGTCCGAAAATTTTATATGAGGTTTTATATGCTCAGTAATGAGCGCAATTCTATAAATGTTGGATTACTGAGCTGGATAATTGACAAATAATTTTTTAGAAAGCAAAGGCTTTCAGCTTCATATGCAGCTGTAGTAGATCGACAAAGTACTAAGAAAATTTACACAGTAAGATAGTATTTTTTCTGAAGTAGGTGGGCATTTGTTCGCCAAAAGATTATTTTTTAAAATACTTTTAAGATATTGTGATATACTATGATATTACATTACTTCACGAATTTAAAATTCACTGACTAGCATAAGCGTAGAAAATAAACAATAGTGACAGAGAGACCTAGTTTTATTTACCTTAACCCATTTTACTATCTCTTAATCCGTTGTTGTAATTTTGTTGAAACAGAAGGATAAAACCATTACACATTCCGGAAAAACTATGTTAGGGAAAATTATATATTTTCTGATATCGAGGAAATGCAATATATGAAATGCCGTTAGGATATTCCCGTTTTCAAAAGCAGGCGTCATTTTGATAATTATAGTCAATAAAGTATTCAATTGAATGCAATTACGATTTTTAGAATCACATTTAATTTACATAAAAAAGAAATTATCTCTTATAAAAGTCTAATAGAAAACTAAAATTGTATTTACCTTTGTAAAAGAAACGATTTCTTTTTAATCCAGATAAAGCGACAAACAGAAAATTAGGTTAACATCGACATTACAGAATTATCATTCCTGATATTTATATAAGAAGCTGAATAGAGTTAATGAATCCTATGACGTTAGAAAAGGCTTCTGATATACAGTCCCCCCCCCGTCCACAAGAAAAAAATTAATTTAATCTTTTTATTCAATAACATTTAGAATTATGAAAGAAGAATTTATGAAAACCACATAAGAGTTGAATATTAAAGTGGAATATATGGATAATCAGCCTGTCTTCTTTCTAATTTCCTTCGTATGATGTTGCTCACAGCCATATAACTAAAACAAAGTCTCCGAGTAAAATATAGCTCATGAAATTAGCACCTTTGGTTATACTTTTAATACCGTAAAAGATAAAATGTTGGTGATTAATGTTCCTCCGTTATAATGCAATTTTGTACAGCTTCAAACACATTTGAGGAACCAAACATTTGTTCGCAACAGTCAGAAGCAACTCTTTTGACCGATGTTACGCGGAAGGGGACTATTGTTTTCCAAATTCTTAATTCCTGTGTCATATCTAAGGCTCAATTTAAGAACAATGTGGAAGATTTTCAATCAAAGCAAGCGGAGATGATTGGCGTGTTTAGAAAGCGTCATTCAACTGTCTTCCTTAATCGTGCAAGATTTTGCAACTTCTTGAGCATTGTCATGAGACAAAGCAATATTCACCGGTGGAGTTCTGTAAGCTCATGAAAAGCATAATTGTATATAGGACGCGTCCAAGGTTAACTAAGGGCGACATGGTGTCTCCCTGAAGAACATGAACTTCAATTGCTTTGAACTATTTCATATATGCTCTAATTTTATATCAAAGTAGTCACTGTTGCCTGATTTGAAGAGACAGAACAAAAGAAGATACTAGCACAATGTCATATAATAACAATGTACATAAAATACTGATACGTGTATCTTTTGAAGCATCTAATGAATTCTTAAGCCATTCACAGAAAAGTGTATTCTTAATAACCATCGCGTTATTAGAAATAAGTGAAATTCATAAAAAGAGTGAATTTAATAGCATAATAGTCTTTGATTTGTGTATGTACAACGTGTAAATACAGTCAGGCATTTTGCAAAGCATTTGAAAATCGATCGCAAGCTCACCAGCAATGAATGCTATAAAAGGAGAGTATACTGTTTTAAATTCTATTTAATTTTCCATAGACTTTAGTTAAATAACTATCATATGACATTTAAAATGCAGCTTAATTTAAATTATGAAATATTCTATGAAATGCTTACTCAAATGATTAAAATAATAATAAGCTTGGCGATTAAATTTTGTAAAATTTTAAAAGTATTAAATGTGTATAAGATCTCTTGCAACGATCACAGAGCTTCTGAATGTCTTTCAAGAAGTCAAAAATTCAGATTTTTAATTTTTTTAGCTAAGTTTGTTTGCATTTAGGAATTGCTTTCAAGACGGTTTCCTCTAAGTTACGATTTTACTTGATGGAACAGAAATATGTTATATAAAGAACAAGGAAGATGATTAAGAACTGTTAATATAGAAAGTTGGGATGTATTCAATATTATCGCAAATCATAGTTTGAGTTTTGTGGGAGTGGTTAAAAAAATTCATCTTTAAGACATGAATATGAATAGTGAAATTAAACTACACAAGATCCACTTCAATTTCATATATATATGATAAACATTAATATTTTAAGTAGTTACTTGCAGTCATATTTTTCTTCTAAATATTTGATTTCGTATATTTCAAATTATTGATAATAATAATTTGTACTACATACGAAAAGATTCGGAATTATTATGTCTAATAACGGGAGTTAGTATCAGAAAACGCTTGGAACAAAGCTAGTTTAAACCTGGTCTGCATATCGGCGAACGAGCAGCTTCCCTATGAGTGCTTACGTGGTTTTCGCCTTGTGAGACGTGAACACGAATTAGCGCCTTTAAAAAGTCTTCCTCAGAGGCATTTAGTCAGGAGTCTTGTATGCTTCACCATATTCGAATAAACAGATAAGAGATTATCTTTTGAAGTTATTTGGTATTTTTGGTTTTTGCAAGTTTCATAGTATTTTCATGAAGCTTCTGAAAATTACTATATTTCATACTATTTGTGGTTGAATCTCATATATTAATAGTTCTTTATTATGTTTTGAAGTTTGTTTACTATAGTTAACAGTTTTGAAGCATATTTTAGAGGCCTTAAGAATCCTGTTTTTACTATTTGAGAATAACTAACTACTAATCTTATGTTATATTTACACATAGAGAGAGAGAAAAAAAATGCCTTTGAAATTAGTGAAAACTATTTTTAACGATATACTACATCAGTATACTGATCAGATACTGATACATCAGTATACTGTTAAGCAACCAAAAACTTTATCTCCCCCCTATATATTATCTAAAACATCAATAATATACTCCAAGTGGAAATGAAACAATAGAAAATAGAAAGATAAAGCTACACGTTAGCCTCCAATTACTGGAAATTTCAGTTGTCCGGATTCAATTGTTTTTCGCTCGAGGGCAATTAAAAGAAAAGTTAATTTATTTTGCGTATTCTTAGTTTGTAATCAATTTTAACAATATAAAAATAAAATAATAGACTATACGTACTTTTAGGAAGCTTAATTTAATTTAGATGAATGTGAATGATACTTATCGGCGTAAAACAAAAGTAGTTTATAGCAAATCAATTAAGTTATCAGCGTTTAATTTAGCCTTATCATCGCTTGTCAATAGCTCGACCACACGTACCACTGGATAAATATGCGGGTATAAATGATAAAAATACGTACTGTTACGGATTTCGTATTTACTTGGCTATTTATTTATAATTGTAATTAAAATTGTTTTATTTTCCCGTGAAACGCAGCGCGAAACGAATTGTAAGAGAAAGCTGAGCTGGAAAAGTAAAAATATAAGAGCGCGTACATTTACTATTTAATAAATAAATATCTCGTAATTGCTTTTGTAATCCAGAAAAATCGAGAAAGTAAAAGAATGATCTCATGCTAATTAAAAAGCTTATTAAAAAGCCGAATTTAAACACCTCATCTCAGTTGTACTTGTAGCTGTTTAAAGCGAACTGCTGTTTGTTTACTTAATACTGTAATTGATTGTAGCGAATTCGCTGTGAAAATTGGATTAACTTTATCTGTTTTGAAGTGAATTCTGTTTAACGTTTGAGATATTGTGATATTGTACGAATATCTCTGAAGAAATATTTCAGCATTTTGATTTATTAGCATTTTAACGATTTGTGCATTCAATCCATAGCGAACCCTTACGCACGACACAGTATTGTTACAGCTTGTAATTTCTTGTTTATTTCACAAATCATTATTTAGTTACACATGTTTTTTTCTTTATAAACTGAGTAAATTTCGTGGTGATGTTATGTCTATTCTCCTATTCTCTTCCTTCCCGTAAGAATGTACGTATGTCTTACTAGTACCAGCTTACCATTGTATGCAATGTACCAGCTTACCATTGGTTTTTTTATATGTATAGTGATTTTTTTACGGATTTTTTTTCAGTTTTGGAAGAATGTGTTACTTGATTATCAATATAAGGTACTTAAGCAAATAAAAGGTACTTTTATCATCCGATTTTGTATAAACAAATGCGTTTTATATTTTGTTAAATGGAAATAAAAATATTTTATTATTTTTAACTGCACAGTCTTTGAGAAAAGCAAGATAATTGAGGAAAACTAAATTTTCTTCTCTTGCATCACTTTAAGTACACTGGTGTGCAAAAATTAAGGACGAAGTCGAAAAATTAGCATATCAGCTGAACGAAGAGGCAGAGCGGACAGAAAGACCAATCAGGAGATTAAGTAAGGTGATATACGGTAGCACATGCGCATATACGGTAGCAGATATGCATGTAGACGTAATGGGGGAGTGTCTGAGTAGTATAAAGCATGTTGTCAGTGTAAGATCAGTATTTCTGGCAAAGAGATTGCACGCCGTATAGCAGTTAAAATCACACCGAGTTGCTGCCTCAGCGAGAAATGGCGAATAATCAATCTGTTAGAGGACATCTGGATGCTTTTACCCGAAGTCGAATCATTGGGAAGTTGGAGGAAGGCCGCAGTCTGACAAGTGTGGCTGCAGAGTTCCTAATTGCTCACAGCATCGTTTCACGACTTTGGAGACAATTTCAAACTACAGGAACAGCTATCCGGGGGTTTAGTAGTGGTCGTCCACGAGGAACCACACCCGCAGATGACCGGTATATTGCCTTACAGGCCAGAAGAAACAGGCGGCAGACAGCGGGAGAAATCGCTAGACACACGACACAGGCGACTGGACGACCGATATCGCGTTTTACCGTGGCCAGAAGACTGCACGGTGGTGGTCTGTTTGCACGACGCCCTGTACGGTGTGTACCTCTAACGCCTGCCCATCGGAGAAGGCGTTCTCTGTGGTGCCGGGAACACCGGAATTGGAGAGACAATGAATGGGGACGAGTACTCTTTACAGATGAGAGCAGATTTAGTCTGAGTTGCGATTCTAGACACATACACATCTGGACAGAGCGGGGAACACGCAATAACCCCTTCAACATCATCAAAAGGGACTGTTTTGGAGGTCGCGGAGTTCTCGTTCGAGCAGACATAATGCTTGGTAGCCGGACCGACCTTCATATCTCCCAAGGAGGTTCGTCACCTGGGACTGCTATTGTAACGAGGTTCTTCTTCCTTACATGCGTCTTTTCACAAGGGCTATGGGTCCTCAGTTCCTCTTCATGGACGACAACGCTCCACCTCATCGCACAGTTACTGTCGAAGAGCTGTTGGAGAGTGAAGATATTGAACACATGGATTGGTCGGCAAGGTCTCTGGATCTAAATCCCGTCAAGCATGTACGGAACTTACTAGGGAGACCCGTGGCAGCACGTAACTTATCGCCAGTAACGATTCCGAAACTGCGATTGGTGCTACAAGAGGAACGAGCAGCAGTGTCTCAACAGCTCATTAACAACCACATATCCAGCATGCACAAATGATGTGAAACCTGCCTAGCAGTCAGGGGAGATCATATCCCCTATTAAAGACCGGATGTTTCTTGCTGGACACCCATCACAGGGATGTTTCGGCCTTCAGTCGCATTGCGCTCCATGCTACTTTTTCAGTAAAGCTTCTTTTTATCCCTCTGATTTCTCTTTTAGTAAGTGTTGCTTACATTACTCATGTCCTTACGTATTGGGGATCTTACGGTATTAAATGTGTTGATTTGGAAAGCTTTTGTACAAAGTTATATTGAAAAAACCGTCTCGTCCTTAATTTTCGCACACTAGTGTATGTGTTTGCCCACAGAAGAATGACACGATTTTCGAAGGGGTTAATGTCCCAATTAAGGGGATAGCTGGTTGTCAATTTGAATTATTTTTGACATAAACTATTGTGTAATTTTCACTTTTATGTTCATATTTTTGCAACCTAAACGAGGTCAAATTTATGGTTTTGAAATGTATGGTTACTTTTGGAACCGCTAATTGAATTAACCGAACAACGGTTTTATTTATTTTTTTTCGTTTTGAATAAAATCTGAAAATATACCTTTTGCTTTAGTAGCCTACATAGTCTACATACATTTATAAATTTTGCCCATTACTAATCTATAATATTTACTCAAGTGTTATCAATAAATTACACTGTTGCTCTATTTCTTGACCTCAACTTAAACAATAGCTTTTTGTTATATATTTCTGATTTACTTTTTCAAAATTTATTCCCACTTATTAATTATTTTATTTATATCACATTTAAAAATAATTATAAGATAAGATAGTACGAACATATTCAAATATTAACAGCTAAATGGCATATATCTACAGGAAAATAATTAAAGGAAATAAAAATTTAAAAATTTAAAATAAAATGTTTTTAAAACTTCCATTAATTTCTAATGGGCAAAAAGTAGTAAACAAATAGAGGTGAGCTTGCTCAGTTAGCAACAATCAAAATTATTTAGTGCAATGATTTCACCCGATCTAAAGCAAATGAATCAAGTTAGTGCCGATCCTAGACCGTCCGCCGTTTATGTGCAAATTAAAATTGGTCACTCTTTCTTACAAATCTTATGTTTTAAATTTTTAAATTAATAATCATTTCGCCGCCCATAAATTTGGCCGTTACGCTCTGCACACCATCTTACTTCTCGCTAGGCAGGTATCTGAATCAAGCCATCAACAAGCGAAAACAGTAATAACAGCAAGATTGGGCATAAAGAAAAAATGACCATTTTGTGAAAAGCGAACCATAAGACCTACGTCCCTTGTAATTTAAATTTACGTTTTTTTAAAAAAAAAACATGTTATAAGAGAGTTTGACGGCTAGCCTGGCATTATTCGTTTTAGATCTTTTTGGTATGTGCAGAAATCGGTCAGAAATCAATATACAACTAAAAATGATCCTGTTTAACTTTTGAATGTCTTCATATTAATTGAGAGTAATAGATTTGCTAGGGAATTATCAGTTGTCTATTTGAAACTTAGACCAAGTTGATGTAAAAACTTTCAAGTTAGAAAACAAATGCTATTAATTTTTTTTAACCGAGTGTGAAAAAGTATATAATTGTTAATTCAGCTTAAATTGCACACTGATTTTACTAATATTCTAAGAAAAAATTCTGAAATTTTTCTGCCTATGATTATGATAATGCAGCCTTTCTTGGGGTAAGCTAATGGAGGTAATTTGAAGTATAAAAAAGAATAACGTTAGGTAATAAAAATTAAGTCTCTAATGATTATAAATAATATCTGCAAGTGCTAAAATTATTGCAGGCTACAAAATTTAATGCGGTTTATTTATTATTAAGTCAATTCTTAGACAATGAAAGAAGAGAGGAACTCGACTAATAAAAGTCAGTTCAACAATTATAAACAAAGCTAACGGAGCTTTGAACTGAGCCAAAGAACGACCTAAGTAATCATAACGGAAATGTAATTACCCAGCTTAATGGGGAAAACTTAATTGTTTAGGTACCTTAAACTGTCCTTTTTTTATTTTATGCATGTAGGATAATAACAATATTGTATTCTTTGACTACACAGTTAAAAATAATACTTACCTGACTCTAACAATGGAAAGAACAGAAAAAAAAACTGTTACTTAAAAAAAAAGCAAGATTTCCAAGGTTGAAATTACTTAGATTCCTTTTTTTCGCATTCTATTGTTGGAAGTTTTTGCTTGTGATGTGATTACGTTTTAGGCTTTTCCATTAAAAGTAGAGTTAACATATTTTCAAATAGCTATAAAAGATTAACCGTGAAAACTGCTATGCAGCTCTTGGGAAGAAGATGCATTTGCGAGAAGATACAGCAAACCAAGAATTTTCATTTGAAAACTTATTAAAAGGTTATTCTAACCACTGCCATTCTAATCAAAGGGCTTATTTAATCATACGTCAAAGAAGCCTACAGAGTGTTCGGACAATGACATCTTGTCCTGAAAGTTCTCCTTCTCTCTTTCTAAATGTGAAATTTATTCACTAATTAACATTAATGCTATTCGTTGGAATGGTTCAGTTTTCCTTTAATTGCAATGGAGGCTGTCTCTTCCTTTAAGTGTTTTTAAAATTCCACCGCTGCAATGAAGATTATATTTCCTTTTATTTTTGTTGAATAGAAGGTAGGCGTTGAATCAAGTATTCAGCACCATGGACTCGAAGCACTGCGCATTAGAATGGAAAGAACATTTGAATTACTTAATTGCAGGAGCCACATGAAGTCTTACTTACTTCTTAAAATCCCGGGTGAAAGTCCTTTGCATCAACTCAGTAATTCATCATTATCTCTGAGTTAAAGGTGTTTCGTGCTGTTGGGTGTGCGCGAAGGGTCGTTTCCTGATCAGTGCATGGAATTTGAAAAAAAAAAAAAAAAATCCAAACAGCACTCAAAGTTAAAGAATATATGTTGGAAACTGGACGTCAACATAGTATCTTCATCTACGGTGTTGATATATTACTAACCAGGAAAGAATAAAATTTATTTATTCCTGCTTCATTTTCTCTCCCTTGATTGAGTAGAAAGGTTTGAACCACAAATTTCAGGCAGCTGAACTAGCTGAAAACTACAAACTAAAAACTGGCTCTATCGCTTCTTGTGTTAAAAATAATAACTAATAAAATATAAAAATAACATTTAAAATAATGGCATTTTTTCAGCTTGCATTTATTTAAAATGTCTTCTCGTCCCTTATATATCGTAGGTTACTTTTGAAAAGTTATCATAGGTTAATTTGTTATAGCCAAATAATCAGAATAAAAAACATTTGTACTGAAATAGAAGATTTAAAAGATGAAATAATAAAACTAATTGATATTCAGGTTAATCACCAAGTCTCAATACAATTTATTAATTTATATATTAAAAAGGCAGGCATTAACTTTTCTTTATAATTTATTGACTCTTTATTGTATGATAACATTACCTTAAACCTTAACTGGAGGGTAATGAAGGATTTTGAAGAATTAAGGGATTATCTTGTAAATATTTCTTGTAAATATTTTGTAAAAATGTATATTTAATACTGGATTCTTTCCTTTTACTAATAAAGGGCCAACTCTTTTCAAAAGACTCAATTGTAGCCCGAATTGAGTGAAAATTTTAATCTTTTTCTCCTTTTCCTTAACTTTTTGGCCAGAATTTAGTAAGTTTTATTACACATCTTAAATTCAGTTTAATATAATTAAATATTACAATACTTTTTACTTTCATCAAAAATTTAAAAAAAAATTTCTAAATTAAATTCAAAAATACTTCATAAATTAATTTGACTAAAATTTTTTTTTAAAAATTTTTTACAGTCCTTAGTAATTTGCAACCATTTTTCACATTACAACAGTTTGCTTTTTCACAATTTTTACACATTTTTACATTTCCTTAATAATTTGCAACCATTTTTCACATTACAACAGTTTGCTTTTTCACAATTTTTACACATTTTTACATTACTACACAGATTTAAAAATTTTTTTAGCTACAGAACACAATTTTTACATTACATATAGTTTGCAGAATAATTTTAAATAGGTTCTTACATACAGCAGCTTATCACTCAACTTTACCTTTTACTAGCGCCCTCTTTTATAAATAGAAGAAACACTACTTTACATCACTTAATTTGACATGCTGCTCCTTGTCCACACTCCAATAGAAATAATGTTAAATTAATTAATTTAATTTAAAACTTACTTTTCACTTGCCTTTATTATATTATTGTAGTAGTATTTAATTTAGTTTCTAGTTTATTTTTTGTATGTTAATAGTATCTGTATCTTTTTTGTTTATATGCATATTCGTGTCGGGGAAGTTTTTTGTGGGCAAGAGTTTCTAAATTAAATTGGTTTTCTAAAAAATATTGTTTTATATTAATTTTAATTTATTCTTTTCTAAAAATTCCACTCGTTTGAATTACTTTGGTAAATCACATCATTTGGTTTTACTTTTGGTTTTGAATTTTACACTTGCCTACATATAAATGACGAAACACGAATTGAATAATTGAAGAGTTAGGTTTGAGAGCAACTTCCCCTTGATAAGTCTGTCTTCTGCCAGCTCAACAGTTATACGTTTATGCATATTTATTGTTTGCAATAATTTTATATTTGTTAATAGATTTTGATACTTGCACTTCATTTACTTATGTTCTCAGAATTTAAATGATATTGTAGATTAGTTCGCAGCAATATGAATTATTTATAATTTCTTTTAAACCTGCTTGTGTAATATTTTACTTTAATTTGCTTTTTACGAATAGAAATTTTGTTAAACTCAAATTTCATTCCTTGCAGCAATGGCGCAAGAGAATTATTTAAATTTAATTTAACTTTACTATATTTTTTTGAAACAATATAGGTTACTTTTGTATATTCGTATAATTTACAGAAACGTTTCCAGATATCTTGAAGTGATAGGATAATGGTCTCAAACTGGCAGCTCTAGAAAACCCTTTATACGGCCCATGAATACATTCCCGTAAATTAATTAGCATTATTATGATATTATTTATTTTTTTATTTGTCAAATGCCAGTTACATTGGCAGTTAGGCCATTAAACTCCTTGCTTGCCAATAGTGCTGAAATCTACAAGAAAAATTTGCCAGTGCTTCACACTCGTGCAAATGTTCCGCCGTCATTAGCCGTCCACTATTACATAAAACACACAACGGCGAATCAGCTAGTCCAATGCGAAATAAATGATTCTGTAGACAGTCATGTCCCGTCAATAGTCTAAAAGAAGCAGCCGCAACTGTTCTCGGGTGGTTAGGAACAAAAGCTGGGTTTGTTGAGAGAATACTCCAAGGCTTGCCCTCACAAGCCCGAGTGGCAAAATCTCTAAAAGTCTTTTGATATGTTAGCGATGTCAGAAGCTTAATAGAATGGAGGCCTTTGCTCGTTTTTGGCTTATTGAGAACCGTAGACCCCTTTTTTCGCAAGCAGCATATCAGCCATCTCATTCCCATAAATACCGCAGTGTGAAGGTACCTATTGAAAAGATATCTTGTGGGAAAGTTCTTTTATGACTTCCTGACACTGTTGAATGCATATGTTCTTACACTCTTGGTAAGAGGAGATGGCCTGTATTGTTGAAGTCGAATCCGACAGTACAACAGCCTTCTTGAACGAACTCTGTCTCAATGATAATTGTTGGAGAGTGATATTATTTATTATGGGAAGGATTTGAAGAAAGTTTTAAAATTTTACTGAACTCGAGTCCAGTTTTCAATTATTTTCATTGCCGTTAAAATAAATGTGAGTAAAGCCACAGAAAATCTACAAATAAAGCTAATTAATTTCACTAGACTATAAATATTAGTTAAAAATTTGAAGATACAGATGTGATTTATCTTTTTTCGTACTTGTGAAAACACAAATTCACTCAGTTACGAATTTTTGCAATAAGAATAATCCCTTTGTTTTGGAATACATTTATATGTGAACAGCGTGTTTTCTGCAGCTCAAAAGTAAGAAGTCTAAAAAAAGGAAGGAAGGTGATTGATGAGCATTCGTTAAAAAGATAGTTTCTAGTATTTTTTTTCCCAAGGTTACCAACTTGATTGAAATCGAAACGATAAGATGTACCTGAAAGCTATAGAAAGAAATAAAGAAGTTTATAATTATTTATATGCAAATATATTTGTGCATTCATCAAAGAAAGATTTAATAAGTAAAAGGAAGGTAACAAGTTGCCATTATTATTCTCAAATTTTGGCTGATTTAGAAATGTTGCATGATTTGTTTAATCTTAGTTTAAGTAAGTTATTTAACGATTAATTCAACACATTAAAATTATTTCAAATAAATGCTATTTCAAAAATTTCATATTTAGCTGTCAATACCTATAAATTCATGTATATTTCGATAAATATTTAGTAAATAAAATTTAAAATTTTCTTAAAAAATTGTTTTGTTAAAAAATGGTTTTGGTTTATCGAAATTAGTCATTCTCATTCTGGTTTAAAAAAAGAAAGAAAAATTCGATCCGTCTCAACTATTTTTAGGTTGTGTATGAGAACTGCATGCTTCTGAATTTGAGTTTACTGTGACAAGGAATTCGTGAACCCAGAGAAAGCTATGAGTGTGACAGTGTTAAAAAGTAAGCCATAAAATTCACTAAAAGTGGTATCAATATTAGAGTAATGTTGTTAGTTAACCATGCTTTTATTTTGATGCAGCTGTCGTTAATTTAAGAAGGCATCAAAATACCTGTTATCAACGAATCTGCCCAAATAAAATTACGATAAACATCACAAATTGAAGATACTTCCGTTTTTTTTTTAAATTTTAAAAGGCCTAATCATTTCAACCTAGAATCGTCTTGGCTATAAAAAATTACTTGGAATCAATTGTATCCTTGTTTCTTAAGATTAATGTATTCAGCGAGGACGCCGCGTTAAATGGAAACATGTTATTCGATATATAACATCAAATTTAAAATACTGCAATTCATTTCAGTGGTTCTCAAAATATATGCTAGACTTTACTTCAAACAGCCTTTTACAATAATATTTCATTAATAAGTTTTAGCTAAATAGATTAATTAATGTGAAATCGTTTTCCTCGTAGATGCTGTCTGAAATCAACATCTCTGTGCAAAAAATACATCTTTCAAAATTTATTTCTTGAAAATCAATATTTCTTGCTCAGTTTTCCCTATTTAATTAATAACAACGTTTAATTTATTACTAGAATTCGTAAACATGTTTGTACAGCTAAGTAGAAAACTTTCCCACATTTTACTCTACGTCACATGTGGCCAGATATGCTTGCAGCGTAATACGCTTAATATGCAGAAATATTTTGAACGCAAAAGACCTTAGTTTTCCTTTTAAAATTATCATTTTTATAAGCTTACTGGACCAAGAAAAATCTATTGTACTCATTTACAAAACATTACCCACTGGAGCGTGCCATAACTCCTTATAAATTTATTCTTCATTAAAACTGCTATTGGATATGGGAAGAAGTAATTAAATACTTAATAAACCATTAAATGATAATCATGTTATTACAATAATTGAAAATCATAAATCTTAGAAATGATCGTGTTCAATGAATTTGAATTCCTATTTAGCAGATATTCTCTAAGTTTTATAGAAAGCATTCATTTTAAAAGCATATTAGTTGAAGTCCTGCAAAATATATTATAATATTCAGTTCAACTATTTCTTCTAACCTGCAGCTGCTTCTTAAAGGAAGTATTTCAATAAATTTAAAATTCTTTAAATAATTAGAATAGGATATAGCTAGGAAGTTTCTGTTTGCAAAAATTATTTGTGCTCCTTATAGTGCCTTTAAGTGAAAAGTAAATTGTTTTGGAAATGAAATTAACGGCCGTGAAATGTATTTGAAATAAATTAAATATAAATTTAAAGAAAATTCAGTCTATGAACTCCATCCTCTTTGTTAATTAATTTACTATGGAAATCCAAGAAATAGTACATTTCCCAATCCACAGTCAGATAAATTCACTTCGTTTTGTAGGATTAAAATCAAATTTCAAAGAATTTTAATCTGATTATGGAAAACCATTTGAACAGATTTTGAAAAACACGAGACTTTTTCTTTCCTTGTATTATATTTAAAAAACTTCTAAGCTTATATTGCGGATACCATTTATTAGACTTCCGATTTAATAAACTATAATAAAACATAAGCAAAAAAAATCCGTAAATTCTAATTTATTTAACGGAATCCAATCTATTATAAAAGATAATCTCTTAGTAATATAATCCAAATCTATACATATGTCAGTTTTAAAGATAAATAATTCAAGTTTCAAAAATTTTCTGTTAAAGAAAGACTGTAGTTAAACAATAAAGCGTTCAAGAACGGTACAGTTTTTAGCAAATTAGAAGAAAGCTAACACAACTCTGAATAAGTTGAGCAAAAAAAGAAAACTGAAGCATTCTTCCGCTAAAATTATGCTACGCTTTACAAACGGAAAATATGTGATGTAAAACCTACAAGAGGCATGCACATACGAACAATTTTTTGACAAGAATCTCAACATTGTGTAAGATAAATACTCCAGTATTTCATCCCCTACTCCCTACTCATAAGACGTCGCACCTCGCTTCAGGCAGCTATGAAACAAAGAAGCGGAACATTTATCTTCATCTTGGATCATTCACCCCTCCGTCTTGTATCATCCAAACTTGCATATCTCTGGTAAACGTTATTCAGCTGTGAGTTAAAAATACATTTTTTAACAAACACTGCACTTGCTTTAGCCACGTGAAGAGCGACGATAACCTTAATTCGGAAGGCATGGAAATGAACCAAAAATCATAGTTTATCAAACACAGTTATGAAAGAATACACACTAAGCTGACATATCGGTTAATAAAGTAACTATATTAATGTGCGTTTCTCTTTCAGTTTCACAATTATGGTTTAGCGCTGGTATATTTTTACAGTCAGATTGTAAGGTTTATCCTAAGTTTATTAACAGTTATTTTAAGTTTTGTATCTTTCCTATCTATTCTAATTTCAGCTTACAATTTCCTGCCAGAATGTAAATTCAGAAATGCAGTTAATGCAATTGAGGAAGAGTACTATTTAAGTCGTGACTTCACCGACTTCGGGAGAGAGAGAGTCTGATTCCCGCGTTTGCCTTTTGGCTATGTCTCTCTGAGCTACTGCTACGCTCGGCCATACCTTAGGCCCCTGCTTGGCTTCGCTAATTTAATTAATACTTAGGGGCCAACTACTTAGAATCTGATAGCTTCGGCTATAACTTTTAAATAGCTTAGTTAAGCTAGCTTTAGTTTAAATTATTATTGTTTTAAGTTCAAGCCCGAGTGGCGGCTTTGTGTAAAGTTCCAAGTAGGAACTGGTTGTAAATATACTGAAAAATAAAATAAAGGGTTATAAACCCTCTTTAAGTCTTATGTGTTCTGTTCATACACTTAAGCGATTATTCGCTTGTTAGTGTTCGTGGGGTTCTAAGTTAGAACTTTAGGATTAAAGAGTGAAACCCCACAAAATGAAATAGCAAATGTAGCGTAAAATAATATTTCCTGAATAGGCAAACAAGTTAATACTTGTTATCTAATTATCTAGGTGTAAAATGGCGTTTTTTAAATTTTCATACGTATACACCGAGCAAAACATGGCAATAGAAGCTGTTAATTAACAATCGTTCTCCGAGCAACTATTCAAAACCTCACTTCAAACTTAAATTTTAACGAGAAATTAACAGAAAAGAAGCAATGCAGTTATTTGAAATCTCATTTCAAAATTAATTTTTACAAGAAATTAAAGGTATAGAAGCAAATTTCGTTTACATAATTACAATAAAGGAAATTGCGGTAACTATTGAGGAAACGAAACTTGAAGAGGTTTCAGTTTGCAATAATTAAGAAAAGCATATATTGTCATAAAATGCTTTATAAGCATGCCTAATTTAGCAGTGATGTTAGAAATACCCGTGATGTGCATATTAGCTTTAACGTCCCATGGACAACATGTTGACATTAATGATCATATTTCTGAACGATTATTATAAGTTGACCCCTTTTCTGCTTCGTAATCTTCCATAAACCTCAACCAAATTTTTCCATGGCAATAAAATAATTTCATATTTATGACTTTTCTGACAGCTTTTATCAGCCTATCATAGCTCAGGAATGATTTATGGATGTAAAATAAATGGGTAAAACGAGTTCGTGCTCTTGAACAGGGAGAAAGGTATGCGGCGTTTTAATTGATTTCTTCACACGAAGGCAAGGGAAACATCCTGTAGAAGAGAAAAACGGAAAAACAACGCAGATGGTATGTGGTTTTTAACGAGGCAGGCAGAACCCCTAAAAAAATAAATGTTCTTTCTTTTAAAATTTCTTCGCTTCTGGAAGATATAAAATGACAGTGTCAGTGAATTATAACTGGTCTTCCTTAACAAAAATGTCTGTTGGGCCCCATACTTATCCAAGGAATGGAAGTGATTCCTCCACGTTATTGTTCTTGAGAAAGATTTGGAATGTTAAGAAGAAACCGTTGTTCCTTTAACCCTCAAGGAGAATAATCTGAAACAACAGTGCTTTCTAATTTACAAAGCAGGTCTTAAGATAGCCGTACAAGGAACGGTTTCTGTTAATAGGTAGCAAAAGAAAACTGCTGTTGGTTTATTAAAGTTCGTGTTCGCGTGCATCTCTTTCATGCATGAAAATGGCTTCTATTTCTTTTCCTCTAAAAGTGGTGTTCTTTTTTTTAAATATCCGTAAATACTTTATTTAGCATTCAAAATTAAGCGGAAGGTACACAGTTCAGATAGAAGCTATCTGACTCATTTGTAGATTATGTTTATAAAAATTTATAATGATATATATGATTTTGTTGTATTAGGATACGTACACGGTAAATTCCACAACTTTAAAGAAATATTAGGCGTCATCCAGTCTAAATTCTTTTCCCATTGAAAACGCAATCACTAGCATACTACTTGTGCGTAATTAATTAAAATGTTAATTATCGATTTAAATTTTTGACCATATAAATACTAGTCAATGGAAACTCATTCTACTCTATAGAGTTCTTTTATCTCGTACAGGTATGAATGAAGAGATTTCAGCTTATTGAAATGAAGATACTTTTCTTTCTTAACGTGTTTATTTTATTTTAAAATATTAATATAAATGTGCATTTGTTTGTAAAATCTTAGCAGCCAGCATACAACTAAAATAATCTTTCAGTTTAATTTGACTTGAATGATATTTAGAATGATATTTAAAAGAGTATAGAGAATGATGAAAGAATGATATTTAAAAGGAAAATTAATTGGCAGATAGTTTATCGCAATGAGCTAAAGAGTAGCACTCACATTTCCTTCATCATTTTGTTTCTAGCTATTTAATATATAATAAAGTATAAAATTATTTAAATTTTAATTTGTCATATAGTGCAAATGTGAAAGGCTAAAAATAGCCTTTCACATTTGCACACACAGAAGATTTTTCTAAAAAACAGAATAAAATAATAGCAAACATAATTGTACGAAAATTATACTTTTTTACATTTTTTTTTTGTAATTTTCGCTTTGTATGAAATTCATTTGACCATTTCATAAAGCACATTATAAAATAGCAGTAATCTAGGCAGCTTTGTACTCGATGATGATTCGGCGTTTCGATTTGCAGAGTGTTAAACTATAAAGTGGATTAATGTTACTAAAATAAATTTATAAATATGACATTTGATCAAGAAAGAAATTTAACGCTGAAGTTCATTAAATTATATTCCTCTTGATTTTCGGAATTTTGATATTTTCTGAAATTATAAAGTATTTCTCCCGCCTTCTTAGCACGCCTTCGTGATGTATTCGTCAGCACACTCGGCGCGTATTCGAGGGTTCCGTGTTTCGAGTCCCGGTGAGAGCATTGCTCATTTTTCATGACTCCTGCTTCAAAACAAATTCTAATGTCTCTGCAAAACAAACTAAATGGTTTTAGGTAAAAGAAAGAATTTCTTTTTTTTTTTTGGTTTTTAATGTAGCCGTACCATTGAGTTCAGGGAACGAAAGAATCAATAAAATAACATATACTGCACCAACTCGCTTTTAAACGGATCTTTAAGTTTAGTCATTATATATGACTGGAGAATAATTAGATGTTTACAGAGCTTTAACATGGGATAATTATTTTTTAATTTATTGATTCTTCTGTATTCTAATATCTAGAGTTTCTTGAAGTTTTCATATGGCAGGAAAATTACCTAACGAGGCAAGAGAACAAGTAAACAGGCTTAGTTTAAAATCCCAAAATTCATTACTGTAGAAGCAACACTATTTCTAAAACATAAAATTTTAAAAGAGTAATTTTCCTAGTGAAATATAAGCCAAAGTCTCTTCAATACCAATCTTAATAACAGAAATGAAAGATTTTTGAAAAAATTATTTTCTGAGTGTTAATAGCACCTCTACTACCAGATACCCTAGCACACACGAATGACATTATAATTCAGAAAATTACTGTTGCAGGTAAAACATGACAAGATTTCTCTCGATCTCTTTAGAACAGTATCCATTGTTCTAACGTTACTTTAATACCGTTTTTATTGACTCAAAGAAAGAGGAAGAGAAGAATAACATCTGTCAAAGATTAAAAGAAAGACAAGGGTGAATGCAAAATACAAACACTCAAATCTTCGAAATGGTAATTCATTTCTGTCTTGCAAATAAGCGGGAAAGACCTGATGCGCTGCACTTCCGCTTCATGATTAAAAAAGATACCAAAAATTACAGACTTTAGCGAAGTTTAATTAAATCTAAGTGTCACAGAAAAGGTACTATCTTGAATTAAAACTTGATTTCCCTCATATGCGAAAATTCTTATATTTGATCGAGATGTTAACTATTGCGACAAAAGGAATGCGATAACTCTAGTACTCTTTATGGACTTATTCACAGCTCGACATTGAAAATGCAACACCAAGAAGAGTGGTCAGAAAGTGATGAAATTTAGAAAAAAGACAGAGACAGCATGCAGCAATAAGTGATCTTTATTTCAAAATGATAGTCAGAATACAGAGCGAGAAGGGCGTCGGCTCAGTAGGATGTAGGACCACCGCGGACAGCGATGCACGAAGAAACACGTCTAGGCATAGAGTCAGTAAGAGTGCGGATGGTGTCCTGAGGGATGGCTCTCTATTCCCTTTCAACCATATGCCACAGTTCGTCTTCTAAACGAGGCAGGGGCAGAGTCTGCAAACGGCGTCCAATCACATCCCCCACATGTTCAATTGGTGACAGGTCACGAGAGTGCGGTGGCCACGGAAGCATCTGTATACCTTGCAAAGCATGTTGGCAGATGCGAGCACTGTGTGGTCGGGCGTTATCCTGCTAACAA
>KK121009.1:531478-556923 GCA_000611955.2 Stegodyphus mimosarum | reverse complement strand
GACTGTCACTGGATAAACAGAAGCGTGACTCATCTGAGAACACGACGTTTCGCCATTCTGTCATCTACATCGCTCCGATCCGGCACCATTCTAAACGTTGGCGTCTATGTTGTGGGGTCAATGGCAGTCTTCTTAACGGACGCCGTGAGTGCAGGCCACGTTCAACCAATCCAAGGGGAAGTGGTTCTCGTCGACACGGGAACATCCAGGGTATCTTGCACATGCTGCAGAATCGCGGTACAAGTGACTTGCGGGACCGCCACAGCTTGTCGGCGGATGCGTCGATCCACGAGTGCTGACGTCACTCTGGCTGCACCTGCACCCCTCCTTCTTCCCACATTCCCTTGTTCCAACCATGTTCTCCATAGCCGATACACCGTGCTCGCATCCATGTGGGTATCAGCTGCGATTTGACGTAAGGACCAACCCGCCCTTCTCAGTCCGATCACCACACCCGTCGTAAAATCGTCTATCTGCTGAAAGTGCCTTCGTTGACGGCGGCCTGGCATTCTCTCCTATTACACGTACCCTCCGGGATAAAAACCGACTTTCTTCGGTAATTCATCTGGCAGAAATAACGACACGAATATTGCCCATGCTGCACGCTCGTTCCCTTATGTCTTACTTCACGTGCGTCGAAGAGCTGCGCATTTCACATCATTCCCATAACTCAGTGACGTGCGTCTACTCTAAAATTTGCATAAATTTCTGACCACTCCTTCTTGGCGTTGGATTTTCAATGTCGAGCAGTGTAATTACTTTAGTTGTTAAACGTTAGAAGCTTATTAAAAATCATATGAATTCAATTTAAAATTAGCAATCAGAAGTCTTCACAATAGGTAGAATATTTAGGCAACAACGGCAAGAAAGAATTAGCAGATCTGATTTTGATACACTATATGTATAATAGTCAGGGCTTCTGGGCGTCAATTCTTTGCTGCGTAATGGCAGACCGCAGATTCAGTTGAACAATATTAAACGAATTACGCACACGGTGCATGCCCAGAAGAGAATTTGGCATAATTACGACTTTGGCGCAATTTATAATTTTAAAGAAGATAAATATGGTATACGGTTGATGTTCTGTTATCTGGACGTAAAACAGTTCGAGGTTTTAAAGCGTGTTAGGTTGTACGTTGCTTCATTACTTAGGTGTAAATATCAATTGTAAACTCCCCAAATTTTCGTTTGAGAAGGATTACAAAACAGGAAACATTACATGATGTTGTTTATTGATTGTACTTCTGAGGAATAAAAGCAATCGATTATTTACCATGCGTTCCATTTATAAATTCTTTAACAACTTAAGGAATATATCTAGTTTAAATTACTGAATTAAAGCCAAAGAAATTATTACAAATAACTGATATTAAATGTAATGTTTATGAACAAAATAAACCAAAATGAAATGAAACAGAAGCAAGTGCAATAAGCACAAAAAAAAAAGTGTCCATAGTATTGCAATCGTAAAGAGTCGCTAAGGCCTACATGACGAACAGGCTTGTGTAGGGTTGTTTATTTTTATTCGCCAGTATTTTCTCCCTCGCCAACGGTACACTATTGAGCATGCGCAGTAAGCGAAATTCGTTAACACTGATCAACTGAATGTGCGGTTTGCCATTACGCGTTCTTTGCTTTGTCAACAACTTCAAGTGTTGCAGAGATAAAGAAAAAGTTATATGCTTGCTTTAATACTACACTGATTTTGATACTGATACTGTCTTTTCGGTACATGTTTGAATTCCAGCATGAGGTTTTTTACCATGTGTCACATAAATACCATCCAGTTCGCTTAGGTGAACTTCCATGAAGACACTCTATGCCTGAGAGTGACGGCCTCGCGTGTTTCCCTAATCAGTTAATGGGGTGATAGGGGTATATACGCAGTACATAGTTATGGTAACGGGGGCTGACAACTCACATCTTTGGGACCGGACTCCAATTCACAAAATATATATACATACAAAATAATTTAATAATAAATGTAAATATTAAATTAACTTTCATAAAAGAAATCTCCAGCTCTTAGACTTTAATATTATAAAAAATTTCGTTTAGGATATTATATGCCTCATTTTTCTCTTAACTTATACATCGCTTTCCCAAAATAAGAGTGAGACCACTTTTAGAAGCTATATCATTGAAAAACTTTGCTCTTTTATATTGTATTGAGCTTAGTAAAGTTCACTAAATGTGTGAAAATTTGTAAGATATGTGTACAACGCACTGTATTTTTAAACGCGTTATATTAAACTATTCGTAGATATTTTAAGTCAATTATCCCAAGTTTACATCCGATATAAACACACACATCAAATACTGCTTACGGGTAAGAAACAAAACAATTTATACAAGCATTTAAAAATTGTTTATGTTAATTACACACAATGTTTTTAAGTTTTGACTTTAAAGAAGATATATAGAGCTAGGCAAGCGCAGACTCCATGAAAGGTTTCGGCAATATTTCGGATGTAAAAATTGAAATTTCTAGGAACAATAATTGAGATGGATGCTCAGTTATTGATCTCACAGTGCTGAAGAGAAAGAAATATTGTAAAAATAAAAGTTAGAAATATGTGACAGTTTTTCAGAGCATTTCTTAAACAAGTTAAAAATGAAAGCATTGAAAATACACAGTGTTTCACATGACATCACTTCATGCCATCATACAAATATTTATTCTTAGAACTTCAAATATCGAAAGTATAGTTCATTATTCTGAAACTATTGAACAAAAAATTTCACAAGTGTTTCAAGAACATAATATGTAATTTATGCTTTAGTAACGTCATGATCTGATTCAAAAGTTGAAAACTTTTAAATTGCATTATATCAGCTCCAATAGTTACGCCAAGTTATTTTATTAAACCAACTCTGTCTCACAGAATCAGTGCACCTGATGAAATATTTACCCACACTGAATACCAAACGGAATAATAAGTCTCCTATCGTTGCTTAATTTGTTAATATGAGGGGGAAAATATCAGGAGAAAAAACCTTAGTAATGAGGTGAAACTAAAATTCTTATAAAGAAATAAGGCGCTAAAAGAATAACCTTTTCCTGATACAAATGGATATTAAAATTATTGCTATCACAGAATAACAAACATTTACTTTATTTTGAAACGTTAACTCTCTTATTTCATATCCTATACTAGCATTCTCTATAATAAGTATATAGCCATTACGAATCTATGCGCCGCCCAACCGGTTTATTTCAGCCAAAGACCCCAGCCACCTGGTCGGCCCGATGCTCAAAATAGGGACTGGCAATTCGAACCACAAACAACAACATCCAGCGGTCCAGCCATACACCACCAAACAAAACACAACTAATTAAAACAAACAAAAAGCCCCGGGAAACCAAACTCCGAACCCCGAGTAACATAAAAGTTAGTATAACGGAAACAAAGGAAACTAAACAAACAACCGGCGCAATTTCACTCAACATGCACTAGACCTAAAACTCAAATTAATAAACAGAAGAAAATAAAAATCAAAACTATTAAAACTTAGGAAAAAACACATCACAGAAAACATAAAAACACAAACACAAAAGACACAACTCACACAATCAGTCTGGAATACCAATTAAGTCTCTTTTTCCATTAATTGTGAACATGATATCTTCAGGAAATCCAATGCTCTTGCCAAAATTCTTATTCACATTTTTCATATTTATTCTCCCATGCTTGGTCCTCACCCACTCGGTGAGTGCACAGCCCTCAACAAAGTGTTTAGGGCTGCCCAACACATTACAAAACTTGCAATTATAATTTTCCTGGAGACGGAAGCGGTAAAGATAAGCGGGGAATCTACCATGGCCTGTAATGAGTTGGTTTAGGTCAATATTATTCCTTACCCTCATTTTTTTCTTAATTTCCATGTTTTCCAAGTAGTTTTACCTTTTTTCAGAAACTTTCCACTCCTCAGACCATTTATCTAACAATTTTTTTCCCTAACCGAGATACCTTTCCTTCTTGAACCCCACAGATCTCACACATCCATTCCACCCCCCCATGGCAGCTTCTTTAGCTAAGGCGTCCGCTCTCTCATTTCCATAATTACCACAATGTGCTTTTATCCAATGCAATCTCATAGAATGCTTCCGTGTAAGTTCTTTATACAATTCAATAATCTGGTACTTAAGTTTATTCATCTGCCGAGAACTATAAAGTGACTGGAGCACCGACAGTGCATCCGAATAGATGTGTATAATATGATTATTTAATAAATTCTTCTTTATCCAAATCAAACTTGATAAAATTGCCAGCATCTCTGCTTGATACACAGAATTCTCAATTCTTAATCTTTTCTTTTCATTATAAATTTCAATTCCCCACAAATGCGCTGCCGATGCCCTGTTCCATACCTGAGCCATCTGTGTATATATGGTAATCCCCTTCATGTAACTTTTCTTTATCATACTCAATACCTCTTCTGTCACTCGGATGGATGAACCCGTCCTCAAAAGAAGCAAACACCTCCTTTTTAATAACTGTATTAGCAATAATTAATTCATCCACAATTTGATTTCTTAGTAAAAATTTTTGGTACACAAATAAATAGCTCAAAGAGAGAGGCGGAACGCCCGCCAAAACATTAACAATCTCAGTTGGGACCGTGCGAAATGCTCTGGGGATTAATAAAGTCCAACTTCTTTGAATGGTGTCCAATTTTTCCTGAGCCTGACCAGCTCCACTGCCCGGCAACCCCATGCTTCAATTCCATAATAAATTTTAGGCCGTATCACATGTAAATAGATATCTTTTAAAATACTACTCTTCTTACTCAAAACTTCGGAATAAAAACATGATTTGTAAAAACTTAAAATTCTCTCGGAATCTCTGTGTATATTTTTAAAATGCTGTATAAAATTAAGTTTGTTATCCACTTCTACCCCCAAATATTTTAAAGTATCCTGAAATTTAATTCTTTTACCTTTAAATTTAAATTGGGGAGCACGTATTGTTCTTGCTCCTTTGGGGTAGAATATGCCGAATGTCTTTTCAATTCCAAAGCATATACGCTCACGTTTGTGAAAATTGCAACACCATGAAGGACTTACGCGAGTGAGCTGAAATTTTCAGGAAATGCAAAGTAGCGCATGATATGCAAATGATTAGAATTGCAAATCCGTAGCGCATGCGTATGCTGAGCAGCGCCCTCTGAACGGCTGATGGATCCGAATAAATAGACGGCTGTAGCGAGGCGTGTATGGTTATCGGTGGTTATCTGCTAGTGGTAAACGTTAACTCAATCTGTACTTATGCCTCGTCGACGAAAGAGAGCGAGATTTGAACAACTTACAGAGTTTGAACGAGGGAGAATCATCGGCCTTCGTGAAGCTGGATTGTCGTATCGTGCAGTAGCCTCTCGTGTGCAGCGTAACAGCAGCACAGTGATGCGCGTTTGGAAGCAGTGGACGGACGAGTGTCGGACAACTCGGAAATCCGGGAGTGGACCCCGAAATGTGACGTCAGCTCGCGATGATAGACACCTGGTCCGCATGGCGCGGACGGACCGTACAGCTTCCTCTAGACAATTGGCAGCACTGTGGTCAATAGCTACAGGTGTTTCATTGTGTGCTTCATCAATTCGTAGACGTCTGCTGCAGTGTGGACTGCGCGCACGGACTCCTTTATACAGGATCCCCCTAACGCACGACCATCGCCGCCTGCGGCTACAATGGGCCAATCAGCATAGAGACTGGCGTGCTGATTGGCAGCATGTCGTGTTTTCTGACGAATCCCGCTTTAATTTGTGGTACCATGATGGCCGCATTCGTGTCAGACGCTATGCCGGTGAACGCCACCTTCCGGAGTGCATTATCGAACGCCACAGTGGACGAACACCCGGAGTTATGGTCTGGGGCGCCATAGCATATCATAGACGATCTCAATTGCTACGAATTGTGGGCAATCTGAACAGCAACCGGTATATCCGTGAAGTTCTACAGCCCGAAGCTGTTCCCTTCCTTCAAAGCTTGCCAGGCGCTGTATTTCAACAGGACAATGCCCGCCCTCATACTGCTCGGATTGTTAAATCCTTCTTTGCAGCGCAGCAGGTACAGCTTCTTCCTTGGCCTGCGTGTTCCCCGGATATGTCGCCAATTGAACATGTGTGGGATGTCATTGGTCGGCGTCTTGCTCGTGATCCTCGTCCTGTTGCGTCTGCAGACGAACTTTGGGTACGCGTACAAACGATATGGAATGCTCTTCCTCAGTCAGACATTCAAACTTTGTTTGACTCCATGCCACGTCGTGTAGCAGCACTTATTGCGGCGCGTGGTGGCCACACAAAATACTGATTCTGATCTCTTGTTCTTGTTTGTTTGCTTTGAACATTTAATCATTTATTTGTACCACTACCACTCAACTGTGTATTAAATTGCATTCAATTATGACGATTCCTTCTTGGTGTTGCAATTTTCACAAACGTGAGTGTATGTTCCCTATTACTCCAATCTAATAAATTCATTTCAACATCCTCAAAAATCCGTTCCATTTTCTCTAGTAATTCCGCATAAATTAAAACGAGTATATCGTCGGCAAAACAAACCATGTCAGATCCCTGTCCTTTTTTTTTAAGTATTGAATCAATAATGAGGTTCCAGAACAGAGGAGCGCTGCAGGAGCCTTGGGGACAACCACGATTCATCTCATATTTTAATTCAATTTTTTGAGTTCTACTTTTAAAATATATTACTCTGTTACTCAAATAATCCTTAATAATCTCAAATAAATCCCTTGTGATTCCAAGTCCTCTTAACACGGAAAGGAGGGAAGACCAAACTATGGAACCAAAGGCCCCCTGGACATCGAAGGAGACCAGTGCTACGTGTTTATCAACAAGCTCTTCTCTAATAGTTTTAACAACTCTGTACAAAGCTAGTTCAGTTGAACAACCACCTCTAAAACAATATTGATTGTTATTAAGCAATCTTCTCTTGTTTATTGTGTACATCAGTCTCCCTACTATCAGTTTATCCAAAATTTTAGCATGTACTTTCAACAAGCTAATAGGGCGAAAACCACCATTACTTTTAGGTATCAGTATCATTCTTCCAATTTCCCACACATCAGGAAAAATTCTCAGTCTTAAGCACATATTAAATAAAATACAGAAAAAAGATGTATATTCTAAAAACAAGAGTTCAATCATCTTCGCACTGATCCCATCGAGCCCAGGGGCAACCCCATTCCTTAAGCTAGCTATAACCGCAGATATTTCTTCGGGTACAAAACCAACTTCACGTTAACCCTACTCTCCCATTTCAATTTCAATTTTCTGAATGTCTTCACCTCCATCCAATCTCAAAGTTTCCTTAATAATATCATCATATAATTGTTTAATGTCTTTACCGTCATCATCTTTATTTTTTTCCAAAATAATATTCTTTTTTATTTTATTTGTGGCCATCTTTAAATAACAGTCATAATAGTTATTATTTCTAAGAAACATATCCTTTTTATATTTAATCTTAGCTCTTTTAAGACTTTTCTTGTATATAGCCAAATGCTTTTTGTAGTCAAATTTTCTCTCCATTTTAACTTTATCAATCACAATAGGAATCTGTGATTTCTTCCGTAACGCGCGGACAATTTTCTTCTGTCTTTCCAGCTCTGGGAACCACCATCCATATTTTTTCTTTTGTAAACTGGATTTTTTCTTCATACATAAAAATTTATCCATCAGCTCTACACATTTGCTCTCATATTCCAAAACAATTTCATTTAAAACCTTTTTTCCCTGACAAACACTAATTCTATCCTCATAAACTTTGATATATCCTCTAAGTCCATTTATAACCTTTTTAATTCTCCAAACATTGGCACTATAAACAATACTCTCCTTTTCTTCAATTATGTAATTAACCAATTCCACCAACATATATTTGTGGTCACTCAAAGAATCGTCCTCCAAAACTGTCATTTTAACGTTTCTATGATCAACAGTCCCCAGAGCTAGATCAGTCCACCCTTTTCCCACAGCCGATTCAAAAGTTGGTTCAGAATTGATATCATAAAAAATCTGCAAATCGTTCTGTAAAATAAAATCAAAAGTTAAAATTCCCCTAGCATCCAATACTGGAGCACCCCCAATTAAAATTCTTTGAATTAAAATCACCTATAATAATATAGTTAAAATCAAATTTCACAATAATATTCTCTAAATCATTCAAATTTTTATTTAAATCCTCTGCTGGGGAAAAGTGCACACTAATCACACCGATTCTGTCTTCACCTCCACTTACAGTGATCACTATACAATCTCTTTTATCCTCAACAATAAATTCAATATTATCATTAATAACGATGATGGCAGCTCTTCCTTCTTTTATATTGACGATTCTCCAGTTCCGTTGCTTATAAGCAAACTCTCATTTTATGTAATAAGGCTCCTGCACAGTTATTATGTCAGGCCGGGATGCCACAATTTTCTCTATAGCAGACAACTCACAGGCCGCAGCCATGCAGTGATTCAGATTGACATTAATAATCTTCATAATTAAAATCAAGTATAATAGTTAAAACTTCAGTAAAATATATATTTTAAAATAATTCAAGCTAAAACCAAAAATATCAATAAAATCAATCAGTCAAAACCACTCGCTTAGATTTCAATCACACCACCAGAGCCACACGAGGGGCGAGGACAATGTTCAATTTGTAACAAATTCTTCAAGAACTGTAATATTAAAATTCCAAGAAGCTTTTGCACCTATATAAAAAAGGGCTAAGAAGACAACATACCCTATTCCAGTACAAAATATAGTTGAGATTATTGGTTAAAAAGCAACATTAAACAGACACACAAAATAAAGTATTAAAATCAAAACATCCAAAAGTATCCCAGCCGACATAAAATAATAAAATCAAAATAACATTAAATGTCAAGATGTTCTTTTATAAACTTAATTTCATCTTGATATACAAAGCAGTCTTTAGATAGTGAATGATGATCGCAATTATAATTCGTATGGAATTTTTTATTATATTCTCTACAATTTATACAAACAAATCCTTCTCTCGAACAATTCAAGTGATCGTGATCTCCAGTACATTTTACACAGACTCTTGGATTTTGGCAATACCTCTTTGTATGACCATATGCCAAACAATTTGTACATCTTTTTGGTCGTAGGAAGATCTTTACAACGTAAGATTTCCAATCTATCATTATATCCTTTGGTCTTCTAAGAGGGTACTCTGACATTCTCGAGTAATTTGAAATACACGATGGGAAACAAATTGTTCAGAGGCTTTCATCTTAAATAAAAATCGTGCACATTCCCTATGACAATCGCAATCTCTTTTCAAAGCTTGTAGTAATTTTTCGTTAGACACGTCATCGGATACGTTGTATACCTTTGGTTTTATAAAATTTCTTCTCTTAGGTCTTATCAATTCGTTATTTTTTTCATTAGTAAATCTCCTCTTCTAACTTCTTGCATTCTTCTGTATTTTAAAGTTTTACTACCATATTTCCATTCTTCCTGCAATAGGAGCCAACAATACCAATTCCAATTTTTGTGGAGTCAACATTCATCTCCAACTCATCATACACATCTACTCCTTCCTTCTGAAGTTTAATAACAACTTCATTTTCTCTGATATTCTTTTCTCTATAATCTGCTCCCCCTCTTTTCCTACGTTTTACTTCAATCCATTCTCCTTATTCCTCTTCTCCAACTACCATTTTTTCCCGAATTTCAGTTAACTCCTTAACTATATAATCCAACTTATTTTCTAAATATTTTTCTTCTCTTTGTTCTTTTTACGTGTTCTTATTCGCTATCCAATCAGTGATGTAATTCAAACCATTGCAGAGATTACCAACCAAACTTTTGGATACTCTTTTTTCTCTTAATATATCCACAATTTTATTCACATTACACATAACTGTAAAAATGTCACATTCAATATCATCTTTTTTGTAATCTACAACCGTATCCGACAACGATATTTCATTATTAGACGGCCTTTTATCTTGTTGAGACATTCTCGTCGGCTTTGGGACAGTACTACAATTAACACATATATAAAAAATAACCACAATACAATTAAACTTTAAAATTCTTTCAATTTGAAATAAGTTCATCTAAAATCCAAACTAATTAGTAAAATTTTCATTAGAATCAAATTCCAAATATGAAAACATCCATAAAATCTTTAAAAAATACATGAAATAATTTAAATTATAATATAATCTCCACCGGGCAAAAGATTAAATCACATAATTGTTCAGAATATTCATTATCACTTTAAAATTCAAAAAAACCTTTAAAAATCTAAAATACGTACAAAACTACTAAAATTATAAAAGATGTACAGTAAAGAAGAAGAACTGCGCATAAATCATCAAATCGGCCGGCGGGCAGAAATACTCATTGGCACGGAGCGCGCGGAAATCAACTGTAAACATTTGTCCGCCGCGCTATGCCTAACGTCTATTCGAAAATTAAAATTCTAATTTCTCCAGAACTATTATAGTTAACACAACGGAAATTGGCGTATAGACAAATAAAACAGCGTAGAATCATGAAATATATACAATTTCAATATATCTATAATATGTTAGTAGAAATAAGTCAAAAAGTACTTATTGTATGCTAATGACCGATCTTCAGACTTGAATCCTCAACATCTTATTTCTTCAATAAATCTTGCTTATAATCCAATTCAACTTGATAAAACACTTATCAGAGCTTCCAATAAATCATAAAAACACACTTTCCAATAAGATAGCACAATATTTACCATAATATAAGCACTTTATCCAGAGCTCGCAAAAACACCAACCAACATAGATGCTAACATGCGCAGAGAACTCATGCGCGGGTTGCCGCCCAACCGGTATAGTGGTTAGCGTCGCTGAGTGCTGTGCCGAAGGGCCTGGGTTCGAATCCCGGAGAACTTTGTGGTTTTTTGGCCATCAGCAGAAAAACAATATCCTACTCTTGCCAGTTCCTAATGTAGTCTCATGTAGGGCCTGACAGAGAAGAAACCTGAAAGGAATTTTCTCTCGCGGAGGTGGAAATGTGCTGTGAGAAAGAGAAAAAAGAAGCTCCTTGCTCCTGTACTGTTACTTCTTAGATGGATTCCGCCAAGCAGAGGCTGAAGGGAGGAACTTCGGATGACTTGTGTAGAATAGCCAAACTTCAGGTAAGCACTTAAAATGTTCAGAAGATCCAAATTAAATTAGATGATAAAAGGATGTTAGAAACACTTGAGTTGGAAAAACAATGTCACTGCGCGTCTGGGTTGTTCCTTGCGATAGTGGCGACTTCTGATGGCTTGACGAGATCTGAACTCAAGAGATGAATCCCGGACAAGGCATGGATGTTTGTAAATGTATAGTGCCTATGCGGCATGGCGGCACTCCAAATATGCGGCGAGCTGAAGGTCCTCTCGTGTGGCTTGGTGGAAGAGGAGAGGGGTGGGAGACTCTCGGACCCGTTGCCCCGGGGTGCTCTCCATCAAAATTGGGGGCGGAACTGAGCCAAATCGCACTGTCACCTGTAAGGTGCTCAAGGCTGTTGCCAACGACAGGCGTTATGTTGCACTCCTTGGCATGACGAATTTCGAGGACTTGGGCTGACCATACGTCAGACAAGTGAGCATGAGCAACAACAACAACAACGAATCTATGCAATTTAAAAAACCACGCGGAATCTATGAACTAGGGATTTAAATAATATTTTAACTAAAAAATTAAATGCCACATAAAATGACAGATGGTATCAATACGGCAATAAGGAATGTAAACTATAGTAATAATGCTACAGTCTCGGAACACCAGATGAAGCTCACGTTTTGTTCATTCCAGTGTAATACGCTGAGATCATTAATCATACCTTTAGAGACGGAATATTTTCCATTTTATTTTCATGAAGTATTTAACCTTGTGCTTTCTAGTTTACAGATTACTAAGATTCGATTTCATTCGTTTATTAAAATATATAACAAAACTGCCCTATTATGGACCCAGCTTCTGTCGAAACGATCAAATGTGAGCTCCAAATGCGCTTTTACGAAGAGTTCAAATTAAAATTTATATCTTCTCGCTGATCTATGGAAGTGCTTCATTTTCATTTCTCTCACGATATTCTACAACTGGTTTTGTGCGTTTGAAATGCAGCTTCGCTTATAGACGTCAGTGGGTTATTTATGGCCAGGACTGGGTATATTTCAAATGTTTTTGCAATGAATAATGAAATAATAAATGAATTAGATTTTATTTATCATTCGCTATTGAATGGATGTAGATGTAAAGAATTATGCTTTATGTCTCTAATTACGAAAGTGGAGAACGAAAATTCTTTATTTACTGAGACGCAATTTCGATTCAAGTTTAATGAATCTCCTTCGTTCATGAAGGTGATGAAAAGAAATTAATCGGCATTAATCAATTGTCAGTGATGAACGGAAATTTAGTTCATTCTTTTACAGATTGTCAATTATGATTAAAATTTTATTTGTCAACGCTGTCCTGAATGATGAACAAAATAGCGGTGCTTCAAGATGAAAAATAAAATCGCTATTTTATTGCTAATAAATAATAAGTAAATATACATTCTTTATATGATCATTTTTCAATTATAATAAAACATTCACTGTTCAATTTCATAATCTGATAAAAAAATATCAAATGCTTTCGTTTATTTTGCTGTTTAACAATGACAGATGTTCGCATATATTTCTTTTATGGAGAGTTATTACACGAGAGCTGGAGGCTGATTGAAATTTTGTCGCTTGGTGAAAAGGAATAGGTTAAAAAAATAAGCTGATAGGAAGAAAAAAGAAAAAAAGATAAAAGTTATAAATAACTGGTATACAGAAAAAATGATAAAAGATTTATTAACTATATATTTTCATTGTTATGTAAACGAAATATAAATATGAATAAGATATCAAATAGAGAATTTAAGGAGAAAAATTTATTAAAAGTTACAGATATGCAACATATATATTTATAAGAAAGAAAACTTTGTATTAAAACTGAAAAATGCGGAAAATATGAATATTTTTTAAGCATTTAGAATATTAATTAACAAAAATTAAATTTCGGTAGCAAAGATTTATTTCATTTTTCTGAATATTTCACAAAAAGCCCTTAAAGGTGAAACATTTTTTAATAACTATTAGTTGCTGTATTTTAAAAAAATAACTGTGGGAGAAACTTCAGATACCGGCACATCAGCAAATAAAGTGTAACCTTTTGAAAATGAAAACTTCTCTTTCAAACGATAGGCTGAGTTTAATACCATCAATATTCCCAGGAATGCTTCAAAATTTGACCATTAATTATTTTTTCCCTAGGAACATGTATCTATTTCTATCGTTACCAGAAGAATTATAGTACTGCAACAAACTTGCAGACGAAAGTACTTCTATCAAATAAGCTCTCTCTGAAATGCCTTGCTTTGCGCATGTTTTACCTTTGCTTACAGCATTGTTCTCGATGATAATTTTAAAATTATAGTGCTGGGTAGAACACCTAACGGCATTTTTTGTCTTTTCGTTTAAATAAAAAATATTTTACTTTGATGCATTTGAACCTAACGCGTATATGCATATACAGAAAAAAAAGCTGAACAGCTAAACATTTATTGAACTTTGAGCAAATGAAAATCTGTTAAACTATTTGTCATACAGCTAAGGTTACAATAAACTATGACTAAGGGTTTCAAGCAAGGAATAAAAAAAGATAAATTTTTCAGACTACTTCACAACTTTGATTGTAAAAGCATGCATAATGTAAACTTTTAACTTTACTTATGCAACGAAAATTCTATTCAACAAACTGTACTTTAAAATATTAAAAATATTTTTTCCAGGATCTGTACTACGTGAAACTGGCGTTGAACACTTTATCAAAATTAGACTAAGTACCACTTTAGCTTTTAACGAATACTTCAGTTTCAGAGGAAATACAAAATTTCATTGCATTGCGTAGTAAATTTCCGAATCTTGGGATTTCAGAATGGAAACACATGTTTAAGTATCTCTAATTTCCTAACACAAAAAGTGTATTTTAGAAATTTGCATTCAATAACTTAAATGCATGCCTCTCTATAGCAGAACATCCAGACGGTCTCTAAAAACTTTGATTAAGAATATATTAGACAGTTTATTTATGAGGATTTTATTTATGAGTATTTTGACTTGATTTATTAATCAAGTCAAAATCAAGTCACTTTTCTCATATGTCTATTTTCCTCAGAGACTGAAAGGGTGTATAAGAATTAAAGTTTCATAACTTTTTATTAAACGGTAACGTAAGACCAAAATTTTTGTAATCTAAAGGGGTGTTGGAAGCTAAAAATCTTCAAAAAATATTGATTTGGGATTTTTGCATTTTCAAATTCTCTACACTTTTAGCTTTCTAAAAATACTATACTTTAATCTCTATGAAAATTAGAACTTTAAAAAATCGAGTTTTATTTTATGATCTAATAAATGAGGAATTTTACATAAAAACGCGTTTTTCTCCAAACGTGATTTTTTTATACTCGATGTACCTTTTCTCAGGAACTACTGCTCCCAGGTACTTAAAATATTCTATTCTAATATTTACTGAAATGAGCTTTTTGTGATAAATTAAGATAAAAAAATTTCACAAATTTTTTTGCGTGAGAAAAGTGCTAAATTTTACTATGCCTAATAAAATAGTCTATAAATTAGTCTAAAATTCAAAATGTTTCAAAAGCTCATTTCTGTATAATCAGATAGGTATACGTTAATTACACAAAAAATTTCAAGAGTATATCTACAGCAGATTTTGAGAAAAGGTACATCGAAAATGGCCAATTTAACATTGTCGGTATAAGGGGTTCCGAAACCCCTTTTAAAGCGTATCTAATCTGATCCTTTTCTTTAAGCGGAACAATGAGTTTTAACAGGTTATGTTCCTACTGTTTGCAAGCAAAAACAGTTGTGATGCAAATCCATTTTTATTTCATCATAATTTTCAAAAGAATTGCTCTCAGGTGCAGGAACGTGGCTAGGTTGGGACAAGGAGAGTCCCCAGGCGCAGCAATCAGGGGATGCCAAATTGATGTTAAGAAATTTTAGAATAAAATGTTTTAGAAAGGGACGCAAAATCTTCAGTTGTCCCTGGGCGCTGAAAACCCTGGCTACGGCTCTGCTCTGGTGAATCGGTGCAAGGGTATTTGACCACTGTTTCAAACGAACAAGCGTAACTTCATTCATTTTGAAGTTTTCAGATCAAAACTTAAGAGCTGAAGTCTAGACTGCTCTTTTCTGTTTTTATTGATTTTACTAAACCACGTAATAATTAATGTTTAATTAACTCCTTTTTGTAAGCTCCGTGTTGTACATTTGTTCTACAAGGGGAGTTTGTATGTGTTCAAAAATAAGAAGAGGGAGAAAAAGAAGCCAGCCTTAAGGATAAAGAGCTTTAAAACTGGATATTTAAATTTGTTTGTTTAGTTGATTATGACAAAGCAAGCGACGACCTCAGCGAAGGGATGTCTTGTTAGATAACTGTAGAAGAGAAGTAGGTTTGTATTCATGCTACACATGTAAGATCTGACTCCGTTAGCTATCATAAAGTACACGGATCTTATTAGGAAACATGGCGACTTCTCGCACAGGCGTGAATAATACCAGCACGGAAGAAGGGTAAAATAAACTCTTTATTATTCGTGAATCTCTTAACAGAAATGCACATAATTCGTGCTTACAATAACACTGACGACGTGCGGTGGAACTTCAGTCGAACTGAAGATAAGTTCAGGTACACCTTCAGCTTCCATTCGAAATAAGAAATAGGGGTATTTATTATGTATCAAGAAAGTACACTTTTGGTGCCAGAAGTAATGAGCATCTGATGACAGTATAACAGTAACTTCCGGAATTCTCCCAACGTTTGGATATCTACATCATTTTGGGCATAATATGGCAAATTTTTCTTTGTTTCTTGCCCTCAGTTCCCTCAGTTGTGCCCCTACGTTTTCTAGCCAAATATGAGTCTTCATATCTGTTATACACAGAAAGATCTCTAGATAAATCAGGCGAGTTATGAGGCCAGAACATCAACTGGAATTCATCAGCATGTTCTTCAAACTAATGCAGCACAACTCCGGCCATATGACAAGGAATTTTGCTCACTTGGAAGAGTTTGTTTCTGGTGAGAAGGCCAGGAACCGTGAAAGGGTGTAAAGGATTGGCAAGGGTAATCACTTAGTCCCCAGCTATATTGATGTATTCTACTACAACTACCGACTCTAGGGACGCCTATAGTAAAGTCTTGGAAAGCATAGCAACCCCATCACCAGCTTTTTTGACCTGCAGTACATTCATCGATCAATTATTCACCAGTGACAATCGAAGACACACGTTCCTTGCCTTTTGGCCATTTGACGTTTTTGAAAATTCGTTTAAATCAACAGTCTTTTTCATAGCAGGCTAACATAGTCGACAAACGATGGCTTGTATGCCTGACAGTCCTTAAATAATATTTATATTTTACCCCGTCAGATTTGCGTCTTTCTGGAGATGTACATTCGTGTAAGCATGGTGACAATGATTCGACTGATCAGTACACACTGTAACAAGTATAATATTGGATGCCTTACTTTGCTCAAATTCATATTCTTGATTACAAAGTTTACAACGTTAAGAGAAGTTTTATCATAATTTTACTTTTAAATGGTCAAATAATGCAAAACTTTCTGCGTTAAAAGCGAAATAATGCTTCAGAAGTTTTTTTTTTTTTTCTGTTTATTCAGATAGTAAAAGGGAATAGTAATGCATTGATATAGAAAATACTATAAAATGATTCTTCGTAAACTGAAAATTACCAGAATTAACTAAAATAACTTTTATTTATCTTTCAGCTGTGGAATATACGGGACCGAATAAGCGACGGTTGAATACTTTTATGTGGTCTTTTCCTTACGCAGTTATCTGTACAGCTTTACCATGGATTGCATATTATCTTCACCATTGGAAATATCTCCTAATTATTTCTTGGATCCCAATGATTATAACAGTCATCACGTCATTGTAAGTTCAGACTTTCGAAGAACTCTTGTCTTTTTTCCACCCTTTCCCCAAAACTAGAACTAGAAATTCGAGATAAAATTAGAAATTTAAATAAAGGTAGGAATGCTATTTCAATTAATAAAGGAATATTTTAACTTCTTAATCGAGAAGTATGTAAGCCAAAAATTCTATCCGCAGAAATCTTAAAATGTTTCTTCTTTGCTTAACGTTCATACATGTACATAATGCTAACTTAATAAAATCATGTTAACAAAATTTAAGCCTGGTAAATTTTAAATGATTTTATTAACTGAAAATATAATAAATGCAAATAAATTCCCAACATTGCTTCATAAGGGACTAAATAATCACTTATTAAATAAAAAGATAAGATGCATTTTTGATAGTTTTCCAAAATTTGGCAAAACCCTTACTCAATAAGACGACATAAGCAGTTAAAATATAGAAAATGCTTAAAAAAAAAAAAAGATATTTTGTAGTACATAAAAATAAATTGGGTAAGAGTCCAGAAGTACAGCATAAATTAAAATCTGTTCAGCTGCAAAGTTTCCTCTAAAATGTATCTACTCAAATTTGGTTATTTAACCTCCTGAATCAGTGAACTCCATAATCATCAGTTTAGGGAGGGGAAACTATATGCAAGGTCTATCTTGAAAGTAATGAGCCATTTTTTTAAAGAAATTTACTAAACCGATTCCGTACAATTACTCAGTATTCTTCGATATATATCCCTCCTGCTTTAACACAATTGTTTCAACTTGATTTCCATGCTTTACATGCGTCCTGGAAGTCCGTCACAGGGATTTCCTTTAGTAACCTCGTAGTAGCCGTTTTGATGTCCTCCAGGGTCCTTAAATGCCGTCCATTGAGGGACTTCTTAATCGTCGGGAACAAAAAGAAGTCGGGCGGGGACAAATCAGGACTGAAGCAACGCAAAAGTCTCCTACTGCGTTTTCTCAAGTTTGAAACAAAACTTTGCGTATCGCTGCTCGAGAGTTTTTTTCCATCTTGATTTCGCCCGAGCACTCACACAAGGGTTCACTGAAACAGGCATTGTGACTCTCCAGGAGCTTGGAACCGACTGGCGTTGGTCGCGCTCTGTTCCCAAGACTCCACCAAAGAGCGTATATTCTTTGATTCCACCCACCCTTCCGTGCAAGCGGCAATGATGTGCGACGGATAATCGCGGCAGAAGAAAATGGGGGCGTTACTTTCTGGCCAGACCTTGTATCTTGTGAATTCTAACCATGCAACTTTGTTGTAAATTTAATACTAGTTATCGTTAGGTAAATGAAGTAAGAAAAGAAAAATTCTTAAGTAGATAGACTATGAAACTACTTCTAAAACTTAAGCATTCAAGGAAAATTGCGTATCATTTATCTGGAAAATTATGCATATTTCTCGAATTCGTTTTCTATTCAGGAATATTCTGATACGTCATACAGCAATTATTCATTCAAACCTGTAATGATTGCTAACGCTGAAATGCCATCTGATAAAACTGGTGGTTAGTTCATTAAAATTACAAATGATGAATTAAAGCACTAAAACCTGATCTTATTAAACAAATTAATTAATTAATCCTCCCAACTGATTTGGATTCCTATTCTTATATTTTAAGCTTTGAGGTTACGAAGAAGCTTGTTGAAATAAATATCTTATAAACTTGGAATATTGTTTAGAATAAGTGAGAATATATTATAAGCTAAGTAATTACGCAAGATGAAGAAGATTATTTCAAAAAAATTATATTTATAACTGCAATTAAAGAATAATATCTATAATACAAAATCGGATGATAACACGAACTGATTAGAATTTTGGCTCTAGTAAGCATATTTTAACGAAAGCACACTTTTTAACTATTAATAATAAGCAGTTAATGTGTTCTGAAGTTCACAAGTTACTTGCCTTTTCTATTCATTTTCTCATAGGGAAAAAAAAATCTTTTAGCTTTCTTACAGAGTCAGCAAGTTGGCTGATAACTCAAGGACGTTTGGAAGAGGCTGCTCAGTGTGTCCACCGAATGGCCAGGATTAATGGCAAAAATATGGATAGAGATTACATAATTGAAAAGCTTAAGGAAGAAGTTAGTACTTTAGTGTTCCATTCATTGATGTTAACTTATATGAATATCTTAACTATGCTGATGATAGGTTAGGTTAACTGATTAAGGCAAGGCAACTCGAGGGCTATCTGCCTACAGGGAGAAATGCCTTGGTAGAGGACTTTTAGGGGAAACTGATTCGTACCCTCGTTACACATGTGGAAAACCAACAATGCACCCAGCCCGTTGGTCAGGATTTGATCCCAAATCGAAGTACCAGTATTCAGAGGCATTACCGTTCGGCCACTGATTGTTGCTGATTGTTGATTAACCATTTGGAGTGAGATAGGCCACATAATCCTTCAAAATAAATAATAGACATTTCGGTATTTTATTGGCATTAGTAACTATTCGGAAAATAAATTTCAACAATTATCCTCCAAGTGATCGAAATTCTGGTTATTTCAGAACAAGAAGTCGCTAGAGAACTTTAAACTTTTATGAACTTGTGTTTCAGATGAAACGGGGGAAATAAAGCTAAAGAGAGATGAAGTGAATTTGCATCACACAACGCATAAAAGTTGCATCTCAGATTAATTTCGCAGAATTAATAAGAGATCTTTAATAATGAAAGGAAACTGTTTCTATGATAAAATGTTTCATAAATAAGAGAAATATATTTTGATACTTTTACGATATAATTATTGATGCACAATCTATTACAGTGCAATTAGTTTGATATTCATACACATATATTCTAATGTAAATGGCCATTTTCAGTATTTTATTGGCATTAATTTCAACATAAAGTATGGCTGAATGTAATTTTGAGAAAATCTCCGACCTCATTTATTCAGCTACAGAAATAAATTAATTATTTTCCGAAGAATAATCTATAGTATTTTATTCCAGTAGTTTAATTAGCTATGTGAAACACAATAAAAAAAAGTAACCAACTTTTTAATTAGTTAACTAATGTTGTAACGACTGTCTAGAAACTGATAAGAAAGGATTCTTACTGTAGATTATTTATTCCCTTAAGTCAGCAAGAAATGATTCCTTAATATATTGTTTATATTTCTACTTCAAATTACGGAAGAATTAATTTGGTAATATAATTTACATAACTAGATGTAGTTTAAACAAAGTTATTCCAAATATTTAAAATTTTGTTAATTAAATATTCATATTCGGAAATTTATCCTTAATTTAGCTCAGTTTGTGAAAAAGTAAAAATAATAAAACAATTTTTATAACTTTTGTAGACATGAATTAACCTTCTTTGATAAAATTTTTCACGTTGTTTCGGACAGCGTCATCATTACTTATATATATGATATCTGCGAAAATGTACAAAACTGACTCTATATTGCCTTTATCAGCCACTTTTTAAATGCTGGAGAAGATGGTAAACGACCGCTTAGTGTAGTATCTGGAGAAAAATGGATATCTGTAACTATATCAGAGAGGTTTCCGAAAAAACAAAGCTAGCACTGATAACAGTTTATTTTTTGAAAGTAAAATTCGGAATGTTTTTCTGAACAGAAACCACTACTGGTCTCCTGCTTCTTTGATATGGAGAAGGCTTACGAAAGAACATGGATACATGGATATACAAGGAGCATCGATACATTTCTCAGGACCTATATGACTGTGATTTACACGGAAATTTGTCATCACTCCTTCGGAGCTTTTTGAAACACAAAACTTTTCAAGTAAAATTTGGTACTTTGCTTTCAAACCCTTTTGTTCAAGAGGAAGGTACATTTTTCCCCTCCTTACCGCGTACCCTCTTCATGTAACTTGCAAAACGAAGATCCGGAGTTCGAATTCCAGCGAGAGCATTGCACATTTCTTTTGTCCTCTGGCTTCGCAAAAATAGTAAAGATTGTCTACAAATTGCACCCGAAGATGGATAAGGTGGTGGATGACAATTTGTCCCAACCAGGATTTGGTCATTAGGTCCCTTTCGCCCCAGTAACCCTCCAAGTGAAAAAGAATGTGAGATATTTTCTCCCTGCTTACCTCGTGCTTTCGTGATGTAATTGGAAAGCAGGTCCGACTAGCGATCGGAAGGTCTTGAAATCGAGTACCGGCGAGGGTACTGCACATTTCTTCGTTTTCCTGGCTTTTAAAAAGTACTAAATGATCTCTACAACATTACTTAACCTTAAGATCAATTCTATAATTAAAATAACTTCCACTCTGCTTAAAGATGCGTTGTATAAAAATGACTTTCATATAAGCTGCTAAAGTAAAAATACGGTACACATAGAGAGACAGCTAAAACTCACCCTGAAAAGAACTGCAAAATAGTCAAATGAGTTTGGTTTGATTTGGTTTACTTAATTACAGCAAAGCCCTTAAGGGTTATCTGTCTAAGGGTAGGAATGTGTTTGTGGAGGGCTTTCTAAGGGAAACTGGTTTTTATACACTTTTCGCATAGGGAAAACCACGAAAAACTCTCGTGCAGCCAGCCCGTTCGCCTAACAACGGACCGAACTACCAGTATTCAGCGATTTTACTACTCGGCCGCTGATAGTCAAATAAGGATCGGTTAAATTTTTTAAACCAGAAGACCACATATATGCATTTTTGCCGCTAACGAACACGCCATCAAGACCCACAGCTCTACCTTAAAGGCTTACTAACTCCAGTGGAATTTCTAGGGATGGTATTCGACAGCAAATTTTCATTCTTGCCACATATATTGTATTCGAAAACAAAATGTGCTAAATCACTGGATTTATTGAGCTTTATTGAATATCTCGTGGGGAGCAGATCGCATTTCAGTGCTACGCGTTTATACATTTCGGGATTAGATTATTGTATATGGAGCAGCCATGGTTATTTCTATTGACGATTCTTAACCCCCAGAATCATCAGGTTTACGTATTTGTTCTGGAGCTTTCAGAACATCTTTTGATCTTAGCTTGTGTGTGGAATATTTTAAACCCACGGTGCAGATGAGGCTTCAGCAGTTCGTGCTAACTTATTACTATAACACGATATCTAGAGCCCCCTACATCCATTTTGATCTTTTTGTTTGATATGAAATATCAGCTTTTGTACCTAACACGAAAGTCTTGCATTTCATTTTTTTGAGTTAAGAAATGACTCTTTTATTGAAAAGTATGGTTAAAATGGTTTGTCAAACTGTATTTCAATGAAAACTGAAGCTCTGCTCTGGTCAGATGCACACTGCGAAAAAAAAAAAAAAAAAAAAAAAAAACAGCTCTATATCTCCCGTTCTACTGGGCCGATTGACGAAATTCAAATTGCGTTTTTCATGTCTCGAAAGCGTGACTTAGGCTATGTATTAGATTTATATATAGCATTGTTCAAATATAGGTATTTTGACACAAAATTGGACTATTTCTGAAAGGACATGCCAAGTTTTTTCCATACTTCAATTCTACGACTCAAATTATGCCAAACTGCCAAGTTTTGTAAAAATCGCACCAGTAGTTTTTCAAACATTAGCTCCTCCATGTTAATTGAATTTGATATATATTTATTAATATCTCTTTTTTTATTAAACTTACTTGATTTTTTCTTGTACATTTCGAAATTTAGGCTTAATGCAAATATAATTCGCATATTTTATATTATTTATTTTTTAAATTTGTATTCTGAAGTAATTTTTATAAATTTTTCAAAAAAATTTTGAATTATAACCTATAAAATTTTTACAATCATCTTAAAGTAGATTTATTTCTAAGCATACCTGAAAAAAATTAGAGCTTTTTATTCAAAATTTCCGAAGATATACGTGAATTTATATATTGGCGCGTTTTGAAATATGCGACATTTTTTTCCTCCGCTGCACAATAGAAGGGAAGGAAAATAGGTTGCCACGTATTAAGAAGTTCGCCAAATGGCTCAAACTGAAAAAAAATTAGCGAAGTTAAATTTATGAATTTCTCCGTTAATTTCGCACCAAATTTTACAAAATTTAATATTTAGGCATAATTTGAGTCATAGAATCGAAATATGGAAAAACATTGCTATGATGCTATATATAAATCTAATATATATCCTAAGTCGCGCTTTCGAGACATGAAAAACGCAATTTGAATTTCGTCAATCGGCCCAGTAGAACGAAAGATACAGAACTGCCCCCCCTTTTTTTTTCGCAGTGTACATGTTAACATCTTTATGACTTCGTGAATTTTGAGGAGATCATTTACAGACAGCTTTTTTAATGTGTGGACAGTACGACAATTTATAGTAATGGATCAAAGACGGACATTCACGTCAGTTCATCTCTTATATATGAAAAGGTCGATTAGAGCTCTAGATTGATCAGTCTTGTTCGATCTCCACGGTTGAAATTATGGCTGCATGGTTGGAACTGAATTACATACGAAAAAAAAAAAAAACGTCGAAACGAAAAAAAATTATGACTTACTTAATCCTCCGAAGTCTTCTATAATAGGTCCTGATTATAATAATTCATTTATAATAGAAGTATTGAAGCTGCATCAGAATCTGTCCGGTATAGATTAGGAAATACATTTTTGCTGGGTACTTGCTGGTATGGTATCAGGGGAAATGAAGTGGCTGACATAGCAGTAAAACTTGCCGGAAAATGTCCAGCCGACCCTTCCCTCCATTACATACAGAAACTTATAAAATAGCGAATTTTCTTCAAATCGAAGTAGATATGGAATAGAGAAGTCAATAATAAACTGATGAAGGTTTATTAAGCAAGTTTATGCATCCGTTTATTATTAGTTTATTAAGTAGTTCATTAAGCCGGTTAAACCATCATCAGAGCACAAAACTGGGAGGTAACCAAATCTCGACAGGAAGAAGTTCTCGTGAATTTCTTACGAGTCTTTCATTCTACGCTCGTTTACCAGTATTTCCTGAGAGGAGACAGTGTCTCGATATGTAACATATTTGACATTTGGCTATTTCTTTATCACATTTAAACTGATTGCTCTGATTTTACTGCATGTCATTCTGCTTCTTTAAGTAGTTCGTCTTTTTCTTGATTTGGCCTGAATGAAAAAGAACCTTACTCCAATCTTTTGAAATTTAAAAAATATATACATGTTTATCATCTTATTGCATGTATGCTCTCGCATTTTAACATCGTATATTTGAATTTACTTATATAATCCAATATGTAATATGCCTATTTCTATGGTATGTGAGGCATATTTTGTTACTTGTATTTAGTACAAAGTATATCTCTATCACATGATAACCACGTGTTTATAGTTTCAGTTTTTATGAATTTGTTATGTAAAATTGATACTTTTCTCATCGATTATTTTTTTAAGAATCGTTATTCTTTTTTTTTTATATATATAAGAATTTTAGCTGCTTAATTTCTTAATTCTTCTGAACTGTGTTTCTTTGTATTAAGATATACTAATGTTTATATGTGTTTCTGTTGTATTGGCTTTGTAAATATTTAGTGTAAAGCATTTTTAACCTCGTGTCTAATGCAAATATTCCTAGAGGTTTTAAAAACCTTCGAAACTAGCCCTGCAAATTTATGAATATTACGCTGTTTCTTGTTGTTTTAACTCCAATAATGCATTCTTTAGGTTTTTTGTAAATATGTCTTGTTATTCTCCTCCTTCATTGAAAAAAATCGCGATAATTGAAGCTTTGAGAATTTGCCAAAGTTGTAATCAAAACGTTTTTGGATAAATCCTTCAGAAATTAGAAAATTTTTGTTCTTTGCAGCATAATTCTTGAAAAAGAAATTTTCCGAAATAATCGAGTGTTTTGAGAATTTTTGAAAAACCTTCCATTTATTTGTCCGTAGCAGTGGACCAAGAGAATGCAGTTTTTGATCAGTATAATGAAATTCTCTATCAGACATTTGATTAAGAAAAGCTCTATGATGAAGTCCCTTGCAAGGCATCGATATCCTCAAAAGGTTTCTCACAAAGCGGAAGACGGTGTAGCTATAACAGAAAATTTTCTAGTTTGTAATCCAGTTAAAATTTCATTCATTTCTAATCTTCTAAAGCTAGTTTAGAACTATACATTAGCTCTTGATCCATAGGTTGTGAAACCTAAATTCTTTCCGTTACCTTGAGAAGTAATTATTCGGGAATATTAGGATCATTACTTTCTTTCATACTATTTTTTAACAAAATTTGCGAGCATTCTTGAAAAACGTCACTCTTCATCCACGTTTCTACGTTTTCTTTGTACAGAAAGAGATTTGAACATTTAATGCAGTATGGTTTCTGAGATTTTACTGTTAGAAAAAAATATTCCGTTTTTAATATATTCCTGATGTTTTGTCCCCAAGAAACACTGATACTCGCCTTTTGTATCATTTTATTTGGCACTTCATGACTAAAACAAATGATCTGTCAGATTGTAGACAAAAT
>KK121009.1:496071-521871 GCA_000611955.2 Stegodyphus mimosarum | reverse complement strand
AACAATATTCAACGAATTTTATTTAATACAAGAAAATTCTTTTTTCAAATTAATGAAATCTATAAAACAGAAAGCTTACGAGAATTGAAATCTGGTAATTATTAAAAACGTAATATTTCTCATAATTTAGAGTTTTCCAAATGCAGCGTTTTAGTTTGTTATGCTTTTATAGCAAAAAGCGACTTTAGATTAACAACTCAGTTTTAAAATTTACAGTATTTTTTAAAGAAAACTATTTTGAAAGAAATGAGCAACCTCAGAGATTGCCTTCCTGTGTGTATTAACTTCGTATATATATTACAAACCCTTAAATGTTTATTTAACGTGCAAAACTTAATCAAATAAATGTAAGCATATTTCTTAATATTTTTTAATTATCAGTTTTGTTTTCTTTGATATGCGCGCTGTATTAAAATGATCAAAAACACCTTGTTTTCTTTATTCAAAATCTGTAATAGTAACTTTTTATTAAGTAAAAATGCATCAAAGGGTTTGTATTGTAAAAAATTGTAATAATGAACTTATGCTTGGATATTTTAATAATCAGTGGTAACAAACTCAAACTGAATTTAATTACACATATTATTAGAAAGAAATTTCTGAGCGTAAAATTTCTTTTCTTAAGAAATAAATAAATCGAGAAATCATAAATACTAACTACCGTACACAAGATAGAAGAAAAACACTCTAAGATAAAACATTAAAAGAAGCAAAGAAACAACCTTGTGTTTGGCTTAGATTTAGTTAAGGCAAAATGTAGAGGTCCCCCTTCATCAGAAACAATAACAATGTACAACGACGGGAAAGCCACGCTTGTATTTACATACAAAAAGAATAAAGCGAACGAGAAGGTGGCGTCATCTGTCGGCAGAAAAGGTAACGAAATTAAAAATTAAGTTAAATGAAATGTAAAAGCGTCAGGGAGGACTGGGGTGGTATTGGTTTCTACTCCCGCATACTCCTAATATGCATCATACTCAAAATTAGCAGTCAACGCTATATCTCTGAGGTTTTGTAAAATGTTCTCCTTCCTTACCTTCACGGCTTGTTTGAGGCCCCATTTGCGCTGTTGTGACTTGTCTCGCTTGTCTGACAGCAACATCAAAATTAGCTCACGAAATTTATCGTGCCAAGGAGTGCAAGATCGCGCATGTCGTCGCGTCAGCAATAGCTCTGAGCACCATACAAATGACAGTACGACTTTTTTCAGTTCCGTCCCCCAATTTTGATGGAGATCACTCCGGGGAGGGGGACGGGGATGTGGTCTCTCTCCCCTCTTCTCCTACCATCAAACTCTCGAGAGGACTTTCGGCTGGCCACGTATTTAGAGTGCCCTCATGTCGCACAGACACTATACGTTTACAAACATCCATGCCTTCTCCTGGATTCGAACCCGGGCACTTCCGTACGGCAGGGAGCGTCGCTAATTACTATCTCGACCAGGCCACATTTCAACAGCACTATGCGTTGCTGGCGAGGTTCAAGCTTTTTTTTTTTAGCAAACCTTCATGTTAGAAACCATAAGCCGAAAAGAAATTCTAATTTTGTGGACTTTGAGAAGAGTATGAAATCTACCGCAGTTAGCAATAGGCGGAATGAGGATTTTTTAAAACTGAATTGGGTGTATATGAGAAGCTTTAAACAGCTGTTTTAACTTTCCTGAGGTAAGAAATAGAAGGATCTTTAAGGATCAAGCACTATGGGCGTCATTTACCAGGTTCACGACTCCATCAGTATATGTTTGTTTCAAGACGCAAGAGAATCACGCCGACGTGGAAAATAGAACAGGCAAATCGACAACCTTGTATTCGGCTTAAATTTTGAAAAATCTCAATCGATTTTGAGGGCAAAACGGGTCCTCCTTCATCAGGAGCAAAAAAATTCTGCTAAACAGGAAGAAAATGCTCAAAAATGCCGGTTGGTAGCAAAATGTGTTGGTCGTGTGCCCTCGAAATCGATTGAGATTTTACAAAATTTACGCCGAATACAAGGTTGTCAATTTGTCTGTTCTATATGTTTGTTTATTTATAACAACGATCGGCCCATCTTTATCAGGTTTGGAAATTACAATGTTAAGATTAGAATGAATTTCACGTAAGGCCTTATTTTCCTTTTGGTTAAGATTCGAAATAAACGATTTGTTATCAAAATTCATGTTATGAGTTATTAAATAGCGGATTGTATCTTTCTCTGTTTCTGAAATTTGAAAGAATTTCGAAGCTTTTTTAACTGGGGCGATGACTGGAACGAACTTAAAGTTTAACATGTCTTTGAAAAGTTATATTTTAGTACATTCATCTGATTCTCCGAAAGTTTAACAATGGGATTAATATTTTATCATGGGATTACTGTTAACAGTTTCAAAGTAATTGCTTTTCCCATTAAATTAAAATTCAATAATACACAGCGAGGCACGATACGAATAACTATAGGATCTCATGTAGTCAAGAAATCTCGCGTATGTTGCCAAAAATTTTTCACGTTATGTATCAGAACGAGACTACAATGCATTCTGTTTGAAATTAGACCCTGTTTTAATCCTTTCCTTGAAAACGTTTGTAAACCACCAGAATTTAACTGTATCCGGAATATCAGTTTATTTCAAGGCTATTAAGAGACTTTTGTTATTATGTGGAAATTTATAGGAACTCAGACACTGTTTATATTCAGTTGTTGGTATCCCGAAAATTCGTCTTGCATGATTTGGTTTATTGAAAATTCTTACGCTTCCGTCTAAATTTTGAAATCTTTCAGGTAGAACATTAATGTGTTCTTTAAATATTTTAACAGAATAAGTGTCATAAAATAAAGCTAAATATTTTCTATATTGTTTCAGTTAATCTAAATAGCAATGTGCATTTAATTTGTCTGAGAAACGCATTTCAAGTTTCTTCTACCCAATGATATTACATATGATACAGATAGATGGCGCCAGCATGCGCTCTGTAAAACTGAATTTCGCCTTTGGAAGATGGACTGAAACTCTGCATAAATGCAATAATTTGCAGGTTATTTCAGAAGCACTACCTATAAGCTATAAGGACGGTAAATCGTATTTATTGACAAATAAAGGAAGAGCTGCACGAGAACACAACTCCAAACTTCTCTTTTGTTGCCACATTTTATAAATTTCTTAATATTTTACACGCTTCTTCCACAAGAATAAATCCAAGGTTTATATCTGCATCAAAAGAAATAAAAATATTTTTACACATGATGTTCAATTTTCTACAGTGCTAACAATAATTACATAATTACATCGCAACTAATCGGGAAACAATGTCCATCACGAAGGTAAGAAGCTTAAGCAGAATAAGACCATTTAATCTTCGGTATAGTAATATATCGAGCCTTCGTTACAGAACTTTTTGGTAAAGCAAACTCTATGTGACTCTTGAAACGAACTTGTATTCTATCCTAACAAATTTTGTGAACACAGAGCTTAAATTGCGCCGGACTCAGTTTTCGAGATAAATTATAACTGCAGCCGGAGCGCACCGAAGCCTTAAATTAAAGGCTCCGCCACTTCTTTTATGTAAGTGAACCACAATTTTAGCGCATAAATTTTGTTTTAATAGAAACCATGCCTTAAAAATCAATCTTAACTTCTGAATGCAGGCCTGTCTTTCCCTCGCACTCGAGCAGTGTTGCCAGGTCTGGCGATTTTTCGCAAATTTGCGACTTTTCACAAACTTCTGCTACTAAAATTTTAGCGTTTGCGATTTTGCGAAATTTTTGAGACCTCCATCATTTCCTTATGCTAATTTTTGCGACTTCAAAGATTTTTTTTTAATATATCGTGAAATGCTTACATGTTAAAATAATGTATCAGTTAAAAATAATTTACATTAAAAAAAAGTTTATTTAGGCTTAAATAGAAGTTGGCATCCGGCACTTTCATTTTTAAAGCTGTACAGCCCAAGATCAGCCCAAGATATTTTAGAAACCTTGGTACAGCCTGACGCCGGTATAACGAGAAAGAGAAAGGGGGGAAAAGTGGAAAAGACTGCTTCGGGACCTCTCACGTTCACCGCTCGTCCCCCGTGCGTTTGTTTTTAAGTCAGTTCACCCTTCCAGTTCTATGATGGTGATGAATCGAACATCTTTCATTGATAATTTACTACATCAAGTCAGTGGAGGGAATATTTGTTGGCTAAACTTCTTTTTAAGAACTGGCTCGTATTCGCGTTAATTTCATAGGTAAGCCACGAATTGCTCATAGTTCAGTTCTAATATTTTCCTTTGTGTATTTAATTGATGACGTCTTCATGTAAATAATAAATAATCTGAAAATTTAATTTGTTTCGACGAACTGTCTTCTTTCCATCAGTGGCGGATGTAATGTGATACCAAATTTTGCAGGTATATTTTACATGGCATGGAGCCGCACAACCGGTATAGTGGTTAGCGTCGCTGCCGTGCTAAAAGAGCCAGGTTCGAATCCCGGAGAAGGCATGCATGTTTTTAGATGTATAGTGCCTGTGCGGCATGGCAACACTCTAAATATGCAGTGAGCCGAAAGTCCTCTCGTGTCGTTTGGTGGAAGGGGAGAGGGGTGGGAGATCCTCGGACCCATGCCCTCGGGGTACTCTCCATCAAAATTGGGGACGGAACTCAGCAAAGTCGCACTGTCACCTGTAAGGTGCTCGAAGCTGTTGAAAACGACAGGCGTATCTTGCACTCCTTGCCACGAGGAATTTTGTGATGGCTGATGTTGCTGCCAAACTAGTGAGTATAAGTAACAACAACATGATATGGAAGAAGTCTTCACTGAAAAGAATTAGTTCTAGAATCTCTTAATAGACATTCTTAACATTGACATTTCTTAACAAGAGAAATCTAAAGAGTAAATAGCTGTGAAAAACTAAAAAGAAATTTGTAATTTTTAGTCCAAAGGGGAAATTTGCCCAGAAGGACTATTAATTTCGTTTTGGCATTTTACGTCGATTCACTAAAAGCGTTGTCTCACTTTTCAAATTGTTGCCACCAAATACCATTATCGCTCTGTATTATGTTTAATGAAATTAAATAATGAAGAATCTGCATAAATGTATATATGTTTCTCGCATTGTGATAAAACAACAATACCTAGAGCCATCAAATTTTGAATACTGAACGTTTCCACCCGAATATGGGCATCTGGAAGCCCAAATTTGAAATTCGTTTTATTATCGATTTCGTATTTTGTACAACTTTAACGAATTTTTTATTAACAAACTCAATGATTTCAAAGCGAGCAGTGGCAACGTTGTACAGAAAAAACATTTTTATCTCCAGTGCAATTGTGTATCGGAAATTCTGAAGATATGCTCATTTTAAAATTATTTTGCGAAACTGCTCTTGAGCTGAATTTTATGGATTAAGTACGAAGAACATGATATTTAATAAATAAAGGTAACGCAAAAAAATGTTAAAAAAAGTCCCTTTGGACGTACTTTTCTTTTTTTTTTTTCTTTTCTTTTTTCTCTTTTTCTTTCTCTTTTTTTCTTTCTTTTTCTTTCTTTTCTTTTTCTTTCTTTTCTTTTTCTTTTTTTTGTAACCAAGAGCTAAGAAATAGCCAGGATTACTAACCTTAGACCTGCGTCTTAAAAGAGAATGAAAGAATACGTGTGTTTGGTTAATCGATTAAGGCAAAGCATGCAAGGGCAATCTGCCTAAGGGAGAAAAAGTTACCTTTGTAAAGGACTTTCTAATGCAGGCGAGGCTCATATTAATGGAATACATCTGAGACAACACAGAAAGCGTGAATAAATCACTTTTTTTCCAACAACGTAAAAATGAATTATCACAAGTATTCTAGTCTTTAAAAAAATGACGTCCTTTCTTTAATTGTTCAGTTACTCCTCAGTGATTTTAGGGTAGCATAGTGACCCAAAAATTACGCATTTAAATAAAATTCATGGTTCTTTATTACTATCTGAACTTAAATGGAGGAATAAATGAGAAAGAAAAATATAATATTATATTTGAAAGGAAAAGAGTCCTGTTTCGCTTAAGTAAGTGATAAAGTTTCTAATATGCAACTGCCTGTTCAGTGCACAACTGAGAGGGACCTTCTATTATAAATATCCCATACAATTAGCTGCCAACAACAACTGCAAAGAAAGAATTGCGGAAAAAAGATAATACATGCTTGAACAATATCAGGCAGAGCGCAACTGAAGGCTGCTTTTGTATGGAATATTCCTAGAGGAGATGAAATCTATTTTTGCTTCAAGGACATAATTTGTTTAATAGATTGCCGAACATGAATGTCAGAGTTTTAGTTTTATTTGGCAAATTTCTCTGGATTTACCGAAAATTATTGTCTTGTATGATATCGGGTTAGATTTCACCATGGACCGTAAGTTTTTCATTGAGCAGGTGGAATAACGTGCTCTGTGACAGACCAAGCCGTGTCATTATATGTTACACCACTTTGCAACTTGCAAGGCTGAAAAGTGGTTGCTTGAATGAGACATTCATGTAAATTCTACATCACAACGCAAAGTTAGCAAATTAAGAGGTTTTACGGCATTATTTCGCTGAAGAAAAAGATAATTTCTTGCTAAGCTTGTAAAAATGGTCCCCAGATAATCTGACATATTGTGAGATTTTGAGCTGTCGTGTTACTTTTAGAAAAAATGTCGGTCAAGGAAATGTCCCCGATTTTTGTCTTAGTATTTCCAGAATCTAAGGAATTGTTCTCCAGACTTATCTCATTCTACACTGAGCGCTTGATGCGCTAAATGTAATTTCTAACCCAAAACAACGGTAATCAGTCAGTGATATTTTAGACACGCTAAATAAAAAATGAATGAGTTACGACACTATTTGTTATGACAGACATTTAAGTTTTTTTTAGCTTTTTTAAGAGAAAAGTTAAAATTCGAGTACTTCATTTAAGATTTATTTTAAAAATTTAATAATTTATTCTCTTTTCCTCATATCTCTTCTAAATCATTGATTGATTTCCCTTTATCAATAGAATTTCTGACTAAAATTATTTTCTTTAATAGAATCCTTTTCCTCATCCTTTGAATAGCACGTGAACAAATTTGGAGTTATTCAGTTTATTAGATTAGAGTTTCTTAATTTGTAGTCCATGGACCATAAGTGGTTCTCGAAGTCTTATCTTGTGGTCCTTCTAGATTTTCAAAAAAGATAAAAAATGGAATTCAAATTAATAGCGTATACCACACTCTAAATCTCAGAGTTTGGAAATTACACATTGCAATCAATCGCCTATCACTTTAATTCTAAGACAGACATTTTATGAAATTTATTATTTAGTCACTCTTAATCTGAACTTCCACTCTAGTAGAAGCGCTCTCTTTCTAGTCTTAGTAATGCCCATCAGTGGCCGAGTGGTTAAGACCGCTGAATGCTGGTAGTTCTACTTGGATTCTATCCCAAGGGAACTGTTTAGCTGCATGGTTGGTTTTTCCATGTGTAAAGTGAATTCCTTAAAAAGCCCTCCAACAAGGCATTCCTTCTCTTAATCAGATAGCCACTGTTTGCTATGCCATATTCAGAAACCTAAAACCTACTCTTAGCAACAAAAGACGAATATAAAGTGACTGTAATGCTTCTGGCCATCGTTGCCAATAAAAATGAAATATAATGAACTGTACGAGTGTGCTTTAAAAATTGTAATTCCGTCTGTTTCTACTTAACTGTATGAGAAAGTATCTTGATCACTAATGCAGTTAAAAACAAAGTATTGGATAAACAATGCTAAAATTATTGTATTAATGTAAACAAAGTATTGATGTATGTGCCGATCTCAGACTTAAGGTAACAACATACATAAAAACATATAAAAGTTGTGCAAGAATCGGCATGTTCATCCATCTCACTCATTTGAGTACTAACATTTATTTAATTTTTGTCTAATGCTATAAAAGTTATCCAAATTCTAATATCCTTGAATTATTAAAAACCATTACGAGTTAGTTCTCTTTTATTAACGTAATTACTTAATATCGATACAAAATTAAATGAATTTTAATTCATTATATTTCTAAAATATAAGTATTCTGTAGCATATGCTAAAAATCTGCTTTTGGAAGGGACAAGAATAAAGTGGTCAACAGAACACTCTAAAGGTGATGTCCACTTGAAAAAAGTCTGATAAACGCTGTATTTAATACTATTACAGAGAGTTTGTACAGCAGCTTGCGCGATTAAAGAAACTTAAGTTATATCCATCTTGTACATCAGAAATTATTCGTCATGTCGCTATGTGACTAAAAACTCTTATTTCCTTTCATAATATGCTTTATGTAATACAGAAAAATGATTTCGTTTTGTCTTTTTAGGACGATTAATTCCAATACCTATCGGGAATTTTAAAACACGATCAGAAATAATAGGCAGATACTTATTTGAACTTCGAAAAATATCGTTCTTTATGATTAAGATTTGTATAAATAATCAATTTAATTGAAGATAATGTTATGAATACTGTATGTCAGAAAGTAAAACCTAGGAAGTGTAACGAATGAATGGAAATTTGTTAAAAAGCTCGTGTATTATGTCATACAAAACTGAAAGATAAGTGGGAATTGCAAAAGAATTATGAAAATAAAGGTCGTTTTCTGCATTCTCTAACCAGCCTTGTTGAATTAGTCTATCAAGTTTTTATTAATTCTTCTGTAATTAATCTTCGCTTTACAACACGCAAACATTGGATCTGTCTTAATATGTTTGTTTCTTTTATTCATGGCTGTTTAGAACTTTTTCAAACTGCTTATTAATAGAGTTTATCAACTAAGTATAATCTTTCAGCCTGAGCTTGTTTCGCCTGTATTCTTCTCAATAATCATTGCTACATATTCAAAGATTAGCATAATTTGAGGCTATTAACATGTGCCCGGGCAAATAAACAAAGGATGTTGCTGTTTCTGTTTGTGATTTCCGGTAATGATAACTATCAAACTTTTAGAAACTTCTTAAGGTGAAGCTTTTCATGTACAACAAATACTTCCGTAAGTAAAGAGAAGTTCATCTTAGGTTAGAGCCGAAGAGTTTAGTTGCCTGAAAGGGTGCAAATATGCATGAATGAATCTCAATGAAGGACTTTTGACACCTTTTTGTTGCAAGCATTTAAATACGCCCAGAAATTTGGAAGTATTGTGAACAAGTATAAAATAGAGTTTGGAGAATTTTAATTCTGAAGTAAAAGTTTCGTGGGAACTTATTTAATTTAATTAACAGTTATTTTACGATTAAGCAGCTTTCTTATCGCTCTTGCTTTCAACTCACACTTTCTTACCAGAATGTAAATCGACTAGAACGCGTGTATTCAAATTAGGTAGAAATAAGTTAGTATTTAAGGAAAGGTTTTAAGAAAGGGGAAATCAGAGAGGGTTCTACTTGCTTGAAGGCAACGCTGATATTTTTGCTTCTGTAGTGATTAGATTTCTGCGGCGTTGAACTATTTTTGCCATTAGGCCTGGTTATGCCGACTTTCGAATCAGAAGCAGCTTGCGCAATAGTTACCCTGGGAAGCCGTTAGGCTATACTTAACTTCATTACGCTTAAGTTATTCGTTAACTTTTGAGCTAAGCTAAAAATATTGGCTTTTGTAAGCACGAGTTGGTGCCGTCTGTATATTTGAGTTCATAAAGGGTTCTTTACACTCTTCTCCTGACTTTGCAGTACTTTTGCTACGAGGAACACAGAAAATATAAAAAAAGGCAAAGCATTTCAATCAATCATGGGCTGTCTACTCCAGACTGGATGCATTTTTGAACAAAGACACAAAATCTTACTAAACAAACCATTTATTTCCATCAAAACAGTCCCTCTGCGTCAGAGATCAATTTCTAATCTGTCTACAATACAAAAAGAAAATATTAAAAAATTCAGCACGCAGGCCGACGTCATGAACAGCGGTGGCTCGCGCCGGTTAATACTTCACTTCACTTCATAACAACTTTAAAGACTCGGTAATAATTCACTAAACATTCTTCTAACTTCGAGCTCAGCTTATGATTGTCAAGCCTACGTTTTGCATTTAAAGAAAAACAACTAAAAATATCCATGAGCCAGACCATGAGCCTTAAAATGTCCATGAGCCAGCCTATTTGTTTCTTAAACGAAAACTTTCGTAGCCTGAAAGCTTTCCATGACGAAAACTTCCTTAAGCATTTTCTTAGAAAGACTTTGCATAAAATCTTACAGAATTTGTAATCTTTTTAAATTATGAGATAAAAGGCAGCATAAAAATTTCAATTTCTTAAATTTTCAAGAGGTTGTTTGTTCATTGAGGCGCTAAAGATAAAGGTAAAAACATTATACGCTTGCTTTATTAAAAATTCTCTAATCAGTAATAATTATACGGCTGCTTTTTTCTAGAAAAGATCCTCTTTTTTTGTGTGTGTGTTAACTCTGATATCAACTCCTCGTGTTCCACAAAGTATACCATGAGGCTTCCAAAGTCATAAGTTACATGCAAATTATCCTCCCTTTTAGCTAATAGTTAGTAGTTCCAAGTAATTACCTTTTGATAATTTAGTTATTTTCCTACGATGAAAAATAGCTAAACTGCCTTTACGTGATTTTGGGAGTCATCATATTTGAGTCATGAGCATACATTTTTGATGCATCACTAATATCAAAATTATTTATTGGAAACAAACAGAAAACGAATAATAAAAAAATTCAGTATTCTTCATTACTAACAAGTATCTCTAAGGCTTCGTGACGTTTCTTATAATATGATGGTATTGCATGCTTATTGACTATATATAATACAGAGTTATTGAAACGTTTACTACACTCACTTCCAAAAGTTAAGCACAAAGATGTAAAATGCAAAAAAATCAACAAATATTGCTTTGATTGACACAAAATTCGGCAGGAAAGTAGCATATATACTTATGCATAAAACAAAATCAATAATTATATAAAGAAATGAAAACAATATTAAATTTTTGTAAGTTATCAGATAATGACATACTGCAGACTTAAACAGCATTATGTATAAAATGAAAATAAATTAAGTGAAAATAAATAGCATAAAATGAAAAAAAGGACATTAATAGGGTATGTGATCCCCTCCCCCTCATCTGTATACAAAGTTTACACCTTGTGACCATGCTTTCAATTAGGTGGTCAACCACCGCAGAATTAAGCAATCGCCACTCTTCTTGTAGAGCAGTTTCCAACTCAATAAGATTGGCTGGAGGTGGGAAACGTGAAGATAGAGCACGACCGAGAGCATCCCAAAGATTTTCAATGGGATTAAGGTCGGGCGAATATGCTGGCCACGCCATACGCGCAATCCCTTCACTCTGCAGGTACTTATCGACGATGTCAACTCTATGGGGACGTGCGTTATCGTTCATCAAAACAGAAGTAGAGGCAACTGCTGCAGCGTACAATCTCACAATGGGTTCTAGGACTTCATCTCGATACCGGACAGCCGTCAAAGAACCCCATTTAAAGATGTCGGTACGGTATCCTAATAAAATCCCTCCCCACACTATAATGCTTCCGCCTCGGAATGCATGATGTTCGGTGATGTTTTGGGACTGATTGCGTGTTCGTTGTTCACGCCATATCTTTATACGCTTGTCATCTGGCTCCAGAGCAAATCTTGACTGATCAGTAAACATGACATTGCCGCAGTCAGACACATTCCAATTGACATGTTCCCGGCACCACTGTAATCGTGCCCCTCTTGATTGGACGGATAGAGGAACAGAAACTCGAGGTACCCGGCCGTAAAGTCCACACATATGTGATCTTCGGCGTCTTGAAAACAAATTGTACGAAAGTTTTAAACACCCTCTATCAGTACTTACAATCAACTTCTGTAACCCTTCATAAAACTGGCTTCTTATAAGACTGCCTTTTTTGCATATTGCTTGACATGAAAGCGCGATTGGCTGTTATTTAACGTATTTGCATACTTCCATCTACCTCTGCAGCGAATTGCATCCTCTTCAATTCTGATTGGCTTCCGGAAATTAACATTTTCCTCTCCGTGCTTAACTTTTGGAAGTGGTTGTATTAGTAAGCTATATGTGCAATGTTTTAATGTTTTATAAACTGTCCTGAAAAATCTGGCCCACATAAAAAAAAATCTTAAATGCAAGCTTTTGGAAATTAGAACTTCAGTAGGATGAAAAATGTTTGAAGTTTACAAACATGACTTTGTCGGTTGATATATTTTGTGCACATTTTTTTCGGTGTTATTCTAGAATAAGTAAATGAATACTCGTTTCAGCAAAATCAATGCAAGGAGGTAAAATCTCAAGGAAATTCTAAACCTTCAACAAATACGGGTGAAAATCGATGCAGCTCTAAAACTGACGGTGGGGAAACAGGTAACCTAGAAAAGAAAGACGAAATTCCACTTTTCAATATCATCTTACAGCTTATGCGATCTCCAAATCTGAGGAAAAAGCTTATTTTTTTCAGTGTGATTTGGTAAGCATCAATTTTTAGCATTCTTTTTAGCAAATTTCCACTTCACGATGGCAGTATAAGAGAACATTAAACTTTTAGTATGACTATTCTAGATAAATAACTTGTATTCTGACTGCCCTTTTATTTCTCAGATGAGTTGTCACAATCAGAGTATTTAAACAAATATACCTGAAATATTTCTTAGTAACTAATCAAGCATAGTTACAAAGTGTAAAAATAGTAATTCCGAAAGCTTTCGCTGTCCACAAGAAGACAAACATTTTTTGTAAAAACGGCAAATCTCTTATTCTTTATTTCGATATGGATACGTACTAACCTTGTAAATTCTCACCAAAAATCATGCTTAGTTAGGTTAGCCAGCTAAGTTTAAACGGTTCAACCATTTTTTCATTCGGGTGCAGCTGTAAAGTTATTAAGTTCTTTTCGGAACAGGAAGCACGTAAAATCAGCTATGCACCTCGTCAGGATTAGAACCGAAGATCTTACAACTGTCCATTAAAACGGATCGGATGTGTTACCATTTACTCCACGACAGGGGGCATGAGAAAGGCGATATTTCCTTCGCAAGGTTTAACTATTTTTTACAAGCATTTAGGATGATTCCTGTAAGTTCCTCTACATCTACCCTAATATTCTGCTACTGGGTTACAAACCAGTTAATGTAATGTGGTATTCAGTTTCTATAGTAAACATGAATACTTACTACATATCTCTAGTGTGTGAACATGAAATGTGAAGTTGAAAGAAAATTAATCTTTAAGCTTAACATTTCATGTTCACACTTTAGTGATACGTAGGAAGTATTCATATTTAGTACACAACTAATTAGATTAACTTCATTTAATTTAACTTGGTTTCTAGTGAGACTAACAGGTGACTTAACGCTCCGTCTAGTAAGACGACTCGAGAGTCTAAAGGACATTTTTACTAAATCTTTAAAACTAACAGTGCGTAACTTGTTCTCACAATTATATTTCCGCTGTTTATTGGATTTAAACTAACATGAAAGTATGGAGGTAAAATTAAAGTAATTAACTTTTGAGAATTCACAAGTGAAAACTCCTATCAAGATTTCTCTCAGGATTTTAGAAACGCGAGCAAGTGCGGCTAGCAAAGGTCTAAAGAAATTCGAGAGGCGGTCTAAAGAAATTCAAAGAGCTGGGTTAGAAAATATCACGTAGGTCAATTTCGCTGTCAAAATTCTCGACAAAAATTCAAGAATTTCGTTCTTATTTGCAAGCAGATAACTAGCATTCTGTGGGAGCTCACGAAAGTAGAAGTGACAAAACAGAAGGCATTTTGTTTAGATTTAAATTTGAATTTAAAGAAGAATAGAAATTTGGAAAATCGAAGTGGTAGAATGTACAAGTTAATAAAAACAGAGCTGTAGAGACCATAGTTACAGAAAAAGCGAAAATAACAAAGTTTTGTAAATGTGAAAAATCTGAAAATATTTAAAAGAGAAAATTAAAAGTCAATATAAAATTCCAAAATTCAGTTTCATATTAGTTTCAGAAAAGGAAACAGCCAATAAGCAAAATCAGAAGGGGGAACAATGGTGCGAAGAACCAGTGAAAAAGAACAATGCTAGAAACCAAAGAACATTGTTAAAAAACTAATGTTCTTCTTACAATGTCCTGTTATTTGACACTGAAATACAGTTTTTCAAGAAACAGGTAAAAATGCGAATCCAAACTACAGTATAAAACGACAATAAGAATTAGAGAAATAAGAAAAAGCTTCATCTCTTACGATTTCCCAAAACCATAACAGCATCGATTATTCACGAATGTTAAGTTAAGAAACAAAAGCTAAATGGTTGTATTGCTTGAAAGACACACGTCGAATGGCGGGTGGTATGCTTTATTTAAAATGGAAAAAAAAATCGGTTGTTTTAATTAAGAAAGGAAAATGTTTAATTTTTAACTGGTGCAGATTAACAGAAGACCTTTTCACTTTATTAATAAGGTGTAAAATTATATGGAATATAGTCAGTCAAAATCAAATATATTTATACAAATAGTATGTGCATACATATATATTATATTCTAGCATTCAAATACTGTAGGGTCATAATAAGGTTTTTTTTTTTTTTTGAAGCCGGAGACATGAAAAATGAGCAATACCCTCGCAGGGACTCGAACCTGAACCTCTCGAATACGAGCCGAGTGTGCTAACCGTTACACCACGAAGGCATGCCGGTAAAGAGGAAGAAACTACTTTATATACTTCTCCTATTAAAGGGGACCCAGTCGCCAAATCCTGGCGGTGACGATTCATCATCCACAACCTTTTAGTTGGGGCGCCACTTTAGAGTCATTTTAGAATTTTTCGAAACACGAAAATCGAAGAAATCCGTAGTGACCTCGCCGGGACTTGAACCCTAGATCTCTGGAATATTTGCCGAGTGTGCTACCGTTACACCACGAAGGCATGCGGAAAGGAGGCAGAAAAAAATCTTATAATAATAGTTTTTGAAGAGCAATAAGTTGCACTTAAATAACGTTTAAATTTTAACAGCCTTCTTAAACATTTTAGTGAATGAATGTTCTCTGCAGTTCAAATACTTAAATGACAGGCAATATTGTTTCAATAAGATACTATACAAATTTTCTTGTAATTGTATTAGACTACTTTCTCCAATAATATTAAGCGTTTCCAATAGTATTAAGTATTGTATTTCCTAGCAGTCTCATTGTACACAAAGCGTATTTAGGACTTAAAATTTTCCTTAGAAAAAGTCGAAAATATTTTATTTTAAAAACCTTACATAAAATATGTTTTGAAACAGCCAGTTATTATTCGGTAGCTCTTTGTTCGACATGCCTATTGTCTTAATTTTAAACAGGCACGCGATATTTACTGCAAATTTCCTCTCACGAAAACAACGGAAAGTCAACTCGCCATTATATTTGTTCTCTCGCTGTAACCACAACAAAGCGCGATGGCAGAGCGGTGTTTCCTTTTGATTTGATTGGCTGGTCTTGTAAAAACCCGATTAAAAGAACAAGAATTTGTTATGCAAAATAAAATCTGCAAGTTTCTCAATTATGAGGCTGTGATTTTAGAACTTACTTTCAGAATTAAATCAGAAATGATTATTTTTTAGACTTCAATAGAAAAAAGAAGTGATACCAAGGAAATATTTGGGTAATGATATCAGGATAATGGAGTAACTATTGGCGCATGGAATTACAACTCATAAAACATTTCATTAATATTATAACAGTCTATTATGCTTGAGATAATCATAGAATAACTTCGTAAAAATTCTGATAATATTACCTAGTTTTGCAAAAGACGTCTGAAATTATAAGTTTTTTAGATGCTTAACTAACGCGAATACAAATTTTAACGTTTTATTCGTTTTATTTAGCCACGAGATATGTTACAGTTGAACTTTGCAGCTAATTCTTCTGTAAGATGATAACGAATGTCGAAATGTAGAATTTGAAAATAATGCAAACCTTTTCTCCATAAGTATTCTCGATAAGTCGAATATTTGATTACTAGAAGTTTTTTACTGTTTCCTTCAGCTTCAGGTTATAAAACTTTGACTGTGCATTGTCACAAAACTTTGAAATTTTAAGCACATAATAATAATAATAATAATAATAATATATACATAATATAGTATAAGCAAAAGGAGTAAAATTCTATAAGTAAATTTGATATCCAAGTTCCAAGCAAAAAGAGAAAAATTCTAAAGGCAATCGCCTAAAAGTAAATTTGATACCTACGTTCCAGAGTTAAAAAAACTTTAACAAAAATTAATTACTCAAAAGTAAAAGTAACGAAAAAAAAAAACTGAATGTTGGTATTCAAGAAATCCAACATTTAAAAATTTTAACACGTAAAAAATAAAAACCATTTTAAGCACAAACTAAATTACAATAAGACACCAGAAAAAATGCAAAGAATGAGAGTAAATGACAATTTAGCCTACGACGAGCTTGTTGCGGACTTATCGAGGGAAAAGCGCAACATCTCGTGCATAGCTAAACTCCATTACGCGTTTCGTCAAACGACAATAATTGAGATGAAAGCGAAAAAACTTTAACAGATAAAAATAGATAAAAATCTACATAATACCGTATCCTAATTTTATTAACAGTTATTTTAAGTTTATGCATCTTTCCTATCTTTCTAGTTTCAGCTTACAATTTCCTGCCAGAATGTAATTTCAGAAATACAGTTATTGCAAATGAGTAAAGAGTAGTATTTAAGTCGATGTTTCACCGACTTCGTGAGCGAGAGTCCGAGTTCCTGACTAGAGTGCGTTTGCCTTTTGGCTACGTCTCTCTTAGCTATTACTACGTTCAGCCATACTACCCTTGTTTGGCTTCGCCGACTTAATTAAGATTTACGGGCCAAGTACTTACAATCTTGATAGCTTCGGCTATATCTTCAGTTAGCTTTAGTTAAAATTCGTTAAATTTAATTTTATATTCTATTAATATTAAGCCCAAGTGGAGGCTTTGTTGTACGTTCCGAGCCAGGAACTGATTGTATTTATTCTGAGAAATAAAGGGTACTTACCCCTTCTTGAGTCTTATGTATTTGTTCACACACTTAAGCGAATATTCCCTTATTAGTGTTTGTGGAATCCTAGGATTGAACACTGAATTAAGTAAGTAAAACCGCACAATATATTCACAGAGATTACAAAACACTCAAAGTATAAATAAAACATAAACGAAATACTTAAGGTGGGGTGAAAGTGAGATGCACACCGTGTGATGGACATTCACTGTGTGCGCAAAAGGTCTTTACCTGGCATTTATTTTCGCAACATATTTTGAATTGCTCATTGAGAGTATATTATTTCATTCATCGAAATATAACTTTTTCTTCACACCAAGTAAGTGGGAAAAATATTTTAAATATCATTTTCCTGATCCAGTATACTGCTTAAGGAATAAATCAAGCTGAAAAATTGGTAATCAAGCTGAAAAATATAAAAAAAATGTTCTGATTTGGTTTCCATTTCCATGATATATTTTTAGATAGAAATTATTTCACTATTTGGAAAATTCATAACAGAAGTATTAATACTAAAGCATTTCACAAACATTTCTAAACTTTGTCGTGGTCTACTACACGATTTTTTGAATTTGAGGCAAGTAAATGAAAAGCGAATTAAAATAACAGATTTTTCACCATAGTAGTTTTCATTTTTCATTAAATGCTCTTGAAGAATCCTTCTCTATCGTTAATAAATATTTTGCTGTGTATAATATATTATTGTTACTGTTCTCAACGATATATTGTAAGGTCATTAGGTTTATTTGTAATAGGAGATGTGAAAAAAGTGTTATGTCGTTTCCGCAGCCTGAACTCCGGACCTTCCGATTGCTAGCTGGACGCAATTCCCAATTGCACCACGAAGGGACGCTGTGAAAGGGGAGTAAAACTTACAGTATCTCTGAGAAAACATGCATTTGAATGCATAAAATGTACATTCAAGTTTATGTATATATATAGGGTCTTTCAGCACAATGGATGAAAACTTTCAGAAGAGACAGTATACACATAGAATATGGAAAATCCCATAGCAATGCATGGTCGGAAACGCATTTCCGACGCGGTAGTGACAACACAAAACACAAGAAAGGAAGAACACAAACACGGTTAGAAAAATGTTATTATTATGCTTAGTACAGGAAACCAAGTGTTCGAAATTACGACTCCGAACAGGCCTGCAAGCTTCACATCTCCGGCGTATAGAAGATCCAATGTTCTGGGCATGCCTCGGACTTCCGAAGCAGCTGCCACGATGCGTGCAACAAGTTTCTCAGTAACCAGTGTCTTGACGTACCCTCAGAGGAAGTAGCCAATGCTTAGTGAGTCTTGGTGGCGATCTTGCTGGCCAATGCACTGGACCACACCTGATGATCCAATGTTGAGGATACTTTGCATTCAGGTGGAGACGCACATCAAGGTTATAACATGAGAGCAACATTTTAACTGTATTAAGCATAATAAACATGTTTTCCCACCCTAGTCATGGTCCTTCCTTTCTTGTACTTTGTGTTGTCACTCCCGCGCCAGAAAAGCGTTTCCCCCCATGCGCTGCTACGTGATAATCTATCGTCTAGGTGTACTCTGTCTCTCCTGAAAGTATGTAACTGCTGTGCTGAAACACCTTGTATGTACTATATCAAATTATTAATTAAATGTGCGGGGTTGGTTAATAACGGAAACATGTATCAGTTATTAAATAAGTATTTGCATCTATGCTTGCGAAATGCTAAATTATTCATACTATCAGTTATATAATGTTTAGTTTATTCATAAAACACGTGTACTTAGAAAGATTTTAAAATCTGTGGTATCTCCCTCTATAGGTTTATCGCCTGCATGTGCTATAATGGTAATAATTTGGAATCCAGTAATTTACCTTTTAACATGTACATCGTATACAGTGTCGGAGGACTAACTGAGATGCTTGGGATATTTTTTTGCCTTTTTACTATAGATAAGTTTGGTCGGAGATGGACAAATGCCGGTTGCTTCATCTTAGGTGGTGTGCTAGGAATAATCAGCACAAGCATCGATAGTAAGTACCCAAATTTTAATAAATAAGAAATTAATAGAAAAAGAAAAGAAAAAGAATTTGAACTCCTTGAGTTTCAGGAAAATTCGTGGTTAGACCACTGAAATGATTAATGCGTCCTGAAGTGTGTAACATAGGGCATTAGGAGCAACTTTATTGAGTGCAATAATCCTTAAAATTTTTATCAAAATTAAAAATTTAGCATATTATAAATTATACGAATCAAACCTCTTATAAATTACATCAAATATTATTAAAAATAAAATAAAAACAAATTATTAAGAAGAACTCACATTGCATTCAAATCGCTCAGTTAGCCAAGCATTACTTCGAATGATAAATTGAAGATGTATTGGCGCTTTTAATGGCGACTCGTTGAGAACTGGCAGTTAGTCAGGCTGTGTGAATTATAAAGTTGTTTTGAAATGTGCGATGGCAGCATTTACAGGTCCGATGGATTTTAAATGCGACATTAGCGTAACGTTACATTTCGAAAACGTGATATTTTACCTCAGGTCTTTTGCATACATATAACACATTAAATCATTAACTTTCATTTTGCGAAATCTCTTAGAAACTACGTTATAAGTAAGTACTCATCAAAACAACTTTTCGCAAACATTGCATCGTTTTAAGTGCAAGAGGCATGCATGCACTACAAATTCGTTCCAATAAATCTCCTCACGCATTAATGCTAGAGGAATATCGTACTTCGAAAAAACGTTTAAGTTGCATTTGAAGGTCAACGCTTGTTCACTGGTGCCCTCACTGGTGCTCAATTAACTAACCAATTATCGTAAACAGATGCAAAAAACTAGGCTAACGTCAGTAAGCGAAATCAGAAATAAAAATAAATAAAGTCGTTGATTTCTTGCCGGTGCATTTTAAACGTATACGTTTTCTTCAAGGACGAAGAAGGTTATTTACATTTAAAAAATCTGATGTGTACACCACATGACTTCCTTGTACGGAATATTAAATTATACGCATTTTGCATTTCATTTAAACTTATTGGATTGAATTAAATCTACATCGTCGAGAATGCATAAACCACAATAGAATAAATGTACTTTTTAAAATTCACTATATTTGTTTAACATAGCGACATTCTGGCACTAGGCTCACTTAACAGCGTTACATCTCATTCATTTTATAACTCACAATGCACAAAAATTATGTATATCATCTGAAGAATTATCTAGTTGTGGCCACATGTTCTATTCAGACACTATGATGAATCTAAAACGATGTATAAAAGAAATTAAACAAACAAACAAAAAAAGAAACAATTTTTCATAGACGATTCAGTATTTCTCATTCAATTAATTTAGTTCTTATTTCGCGACAAAGAAAAAATGCATAAAAACTCAAAATATCCACATTAAAAATTACGAAACAAATCTTAAACACTTATTTCCTCGAATAAATTCCAGAATGGATTAAGCATGATTTAATTCGCAATAATCAACGAAGGCGTTATCTTTGTTGTTGCGAAGTTTAGTTTCTCTAGATTGGGAACAAATTTACTATTCTCAAATGTAAACAAATATGGCTTCCATATGAAAAATGATTAGGCTTAGCCTCACTTAAACAACTTTTAAATTGTTGATACGTCTACAAATCTTGCATACAAGATTTACTAAAGGCATAGAAACCTTAACCGGAAAACAACAAAAGGAAACAGACTCTAATAACATTATTCAGTCATTTTTAAAGCAAAAAATACACAATTTACCAACATACAAGAATAAAAAAGCAGAGCTCACTGAGCCGAGTAACAAAGTGGATATACTACTTTTGGTGCGGCCGATTGCAACTAAACTAGGAGGGGATCTACATGTCATAGCAGTCCTATATACAACATTTCACCGTTCTGAAGCTACTCGTTTTTAAGTTATGCAAAATACATACATACATGCACGCACAGACGCCACGAAATACTCTCTTCAGAATCCATTTTAACTCAGTTTTATAATTTTTTTTCGGGGGGGGGAGAGTCCTTTATTCTGTCCTTACGTTCAAATATCACTCAAAAACATCGTTAAATTGTATTCGATAGCGGTCAAAATGGATATTTTCGTTGAAATATGATACCCGAAATATTTCACGATTACAATACTTCCTTTTTACTTCGTACAAGGCAGTAAAAACGATCAACAAGTCTCTCATCTATGACAAAAATCATCGTTACTTAGAAATAAAAGGAAGTTATGTAAGAATAGAAAGTAAATTAAAATCATATAAAATATCCTTAGAGCCCAAATTAACTGAGAACATATTCCTTCCACTGAAAACTAAGCATGCGTTTCTAGCTACCTCTGATAGTTTTTTTCTGTATTTTCTTCTTGCATAATATCAATATTTCTTCAAAAATGAATAAATTTTTATCATCTAGAAGGGTTCAAGTGCTTTTATATTACAACTGCATTAAGTAATTGTTACCTTCTATATTTTTGCAGCAAAAGAAGTAATCATAGTCCTTGCTTTGGTAATAAGATCCTGCTACTCCGCTGCATTTGATATTACATTTACATTTACAAATGAATCATTTCCTACAATCATTCGTGGAAGAGCCATCTCATTCGTTCGTACGTTTGGAGGCCTGGGAAGCACTGTGTCTCCCTTTGTTGTACGTTTGGTACGTATGTGTCTACTAATGTTCTCTCTCGTTTCTCGTGTCCACCTGTACTTAACGGATGAAACCATCGAAAACACAGTAGGTGGTCGTAGGTTTGATTTTACATATTGGGAGGTGCTGTTGTGTGGCTGGTTTAACAAATTTAGCCAAATGTTTAAAATTTAAGACAGTTTTATGCCCATTTCTTCAGAGCCTGTAGAGACATTAGGTTTCTTTTGACGCAGGTGAGATGAAAACTGAGCCACGCCTTCACCGGGAATCGAACCACGGACCTCTCGGTTACGCGTCGAACGTGCTGATCACTACACCACGAAAGCACGAGAAGGCGGGAGGAATACCTTATGTACTCCCCCTTTTAAAGGGCGACTGGGGTTTTGAAGCCCCAGTCGCCAAATCCCGGAGGTGGAGAATCATCTTCCACCACCTTTTTAGTTCGAACGCCAGTGTAGATACATTAGCTTTCTTTTGAAGCAGGTGAGATGAAAACTCAGCAACGCTTTTGCCGGAATCGAACCACAGACCTCTCGGTTACGCGTCGAGCATTACCTACACCACGAAGGCATGCGAAGAAGGCGGGAGAAACACCTTATAAGCCTTCAGTCTTTGTGAATGAATTTTGTATCTTTGATGTAAAGTTATTCACAACATTAGTATAATTAATTAATATATTCTCTCACTGCTTGTAATTAACATATTATCTCGTTGCTTGTAATTAACTTACTTAAGTCAAAAAAGGCAATGATTGTTCTTTCACTATTTCATATTCTTCATACCTTATTTCTGATAATGAAAATTCCCTCTCTTTTATTTAGAGTTAAAATGTTAGAGTTTGTGTTCTGTAGAATATTATAGCCGAAGATTTTGTAATCTTCTTCCTAGGAAAATAAGTAAACATTAATCCCATCTACACCATTTCCAGTTATAATATAATTCCTTGAATATAAGTGGAAGATTGTAGATCTGCTTTTCCTTGACCAATAATCCTCATGTTGACAAATATATGTGAAAAGTTGACAAACAGCTTTCTAGCGACTAACATCAGAAAGCATCCATTGGAATAAGTTATACGTCGTATCATAAGGACAATGAATGAGGACATCAGATAGAAAAAGACAATATTTTCATTCAAATTAAGATCTGTCATGGCAATGATAAGGAATAAATCCTATGTATTCCGTTAATTGTCACAACCAGGTTTAAGTATTCAACTTTTTTAATAATTAAGCCTTTCTCTTCTCTTTGTACTGCATTCCTCTTCTATTACATTGGTTATTCGGCTACTTCTCACTGCATCAACTTTCAGCATTACAAAATGTATGGTTTACAAAAATTTTGCATTTGAATATTTTGTTGAAAATTCAGTACAAAATTTCGCAGCTTGCTTTAATTTTACATTACATTGCACTGAAGAAATTAAAAGTACTGTTACTTTAAAAAATTATTTCCTGCCAACTGTAAAATAAATCTAATTGATTTTGTTTTCAATGAAGGGCGAATGGGGAATATACCAACGAGTCCTTTGATTTAACGATGTAGGAAAACGCGAAACTTTTTTTGAGTCCAGGCTGAATTGTTTACATTCAACCAGATTTCAGTAAATTGTAGAACATAACTGTATTTCACAATGTCGCAACCGCAAATTTTTTGTTCATGTAATTTAGAGATATTATAAATTATTTGAACTAAAATTCTAAATGCGAATCTTAATATAAATACCCAGTTTAATTATTTTACGTAATTAACACATTTTTCTTAATTTCAAATTTTATATTTATTTAACTTAAATGAATATATTTTACTTGATTTGAAAAACATGCTTTAAATTATTGATAGCATGGCTACATAATTTCTTTTAATTTTTAATTCATCATAGTGATATATTTGAAATAAAAGCGGATTTGTTTTCTCTCTTTGTTTCATCAAATATCTGTATGTGATTCATATTATTATTTTATCTCATTAAAATGTGATACTTACAAAAGTTTCGTGGATATAATTTGTGTTCACAGGAGTTTCACGTCTCGAATTCTTTTTCATTTTTTAATGTGAATTTATATCTGTCGTGACTTACCCTGCTAAAAATGGCCCATAGAAACCCATAAAATTTTTTTATGGGTTTCTGCGGGTACTCGTAGGCCAAATCCCCGTAAAAAGCTGTAGAAAGAAACCCGTACAGCTGTACGGGTACATGTAGACCAAATCCCCGTAAAAACCCATACAACTGTACGGGTAGCAGTAGGCCAAAGCCCCATAAAAACCCATAAACAAAAACCTGTAGAACATATGGGTACTACACAGTCCAGTCACATTAATGTGACCACCACGTACTTTCCATTTCAGAGTTAAATAACCAATCACAGAAGGCAGGTGGCAGCACAGTGCAGTTGAGCGTATATAAAGGGTGTGTGAGGGCTTCGGAAAACATTTCAATCGTTGGCGTAATGCAGAAACGAAGCGATTTATCCGACTTCCAAAAGGGCATGATCATTGGCTTTCGGGCCAAGGGTGGAAGCATTTCCGAAACGGCTGAGTTTGTGAACTGTTCGCGTGCCGCCGTGGTAAAAGTGTACCGTGCATGGCAAAATGGGACTGTCCAAAATCAGCGACGTGGCAAATGTGGTGCACCACGGGCCATAGATGACAGAGGCGAACGACGGTTGCGGAGATGCGTTCGGGCAGATAGACGGGCTACCGTTGAGCAACTGACCACCAAAATGAACCAAGGGGCTACCAAAAGTGTCTCCCAAAGTACTATTCAGCGAACATTGCTGCGTCTGGGCCTCCGAAGCAGACGCCTGGTTCGTGCACCTATGCTGACTGCTGTTCATCGACGGCGAAGGCTAGAATTTGCACGCCAGTACAGCAGCTGGACGTCCACTGAGTGGCGACAGGTTGCGTTTTCGGATGAATCGCGTTTTATGCTCCATCGGACAGATGGACGTTGGCGTATAAGGCGTGAAACCTCTGAAAGGAACCACCCTGCAACCATTGCCGGAACGGTCCAAGCTGGAGGCGGGAGCATTATGGTCTGGGGAATGTTTTCCTGGCATTCTCTAGGTTCACTGATCATTGTGGAAGGCACAATGGATCAATACAAGTACGCATCTGTCCTTGCGGACCATGTTCACCCCTACATGCGCATTGTTTTTCCTCAGGATGATGGCATCTTCCAGCAGGACAATGCGAGGTGCCATACAGCTGCCAGTGTACGTGCGTGGTTCGAAGAGCACCAGGATGAGTTTACCGTCCTCCCCTGGCCAGCAAACTCACCTGACTTAAACCCAATCGAGCATCTGTGGGACCATCTCGATCGAGTTGTTCGCGCCATGGATCCTCAACCGCGTAATCTAGCGCAGCTGGCCACGGCATTAGAGTCGGCATGGCTCAACATCCCAGAGAACACCTTCAGGGACCTATGTGACTCTCTTCCTGCACGTCTTGCAGCAGTCCGCTCTGCGAAAGGTGGTTATTCTGGCTTTTGACAGATGGTCACATTAATGTGACTGGACTGTGTATAAACAAAATCCCTGTAAAAACTCATAGCCAGAAACCAGAATTTTATGCGTATCCATAGGCCAAATAGCCATTAAAAATGGATATTCCGTAGGTCTATTCCAGATAAAAACCAGTAAACAAAAACTCGAATCTATGCTATGTAAAAGCCAATATACAAAAATCTACATACTAATACAGGTGCCCATTGGCAAAATCACTGCACGAACAGTAGACAAAAACCCATAAACAAAACCAATAGAATTATAACATAGTGGAGTATCCATACATAGAACGGGTATCCATATACAGAATCCCGATAAAAAACAATACTCAAAAATAGAATTGTAGATAAAATTTCCATAAAAACTAATAATTATAAGCATAAACCAGCAGTACACAATTAACAGTGATGAAATATACAGACCTAAATAGGGGGGAGGCACGCGGAGGAATTTTAAATAAAATTCAATACGAAGAAACGTAATAAAGTTTTATAAATATCTAGAAGCCTACAAGCCCCTGTCCTTCTCTATGCATTTCAGTACCTATAAACATATTACAATATATTTATATGAATCCTCTTTACAAAGTTTTAAAAACTTTTATATAATTTTGGAAATAATAGAAAGATAATAATCGAAGTCATGATTCACAAATATCTAATGATACATGTATATATATATATATATAT
>KK121009.1:469567-495984 GCA_000611955.2 Stegodyphus mimosarum | reverse complement strand
ATATATACCATCTAATATGGGAAATGAATAAAAAAAATCTTGCAGCACTACGCGCAGATTTCTACTAATTTTTCTCTCAACAACATATAGAAAAATTGTCAACTTTCTCAGTATATATATATACATATTTGATGGTTGCGAATCATGACCTTAATTATAAATATATACACATAATACTGTATCTCAGTGCATATATATATATATATTACACTGCATTTCAGTTCTTTAATTGGGAAATTAAACAATGGAATTTAATCACATCAGCTTGTTAACAATTTGTTTCAGGAAGAGAAACACTATTACAAGTAAAAATATTAAGTAAACAAGCAAGCAAAAAGAATAAGGGACTTGATTATTAGAAATTTAACAAAGAGTTTAAATTTAGCATACTTGCTATCTCCTGGAAACTCGCTTACTACTGATAGAAACAACCTGCAGCTTATTATGGCACACATACACATAGATGTTTTGCATGGAATTTGAATCCTAGAATATAATGTAGTGAAGAAATAATAATATACATATACTGTGTCGACCCTCTTTTTACAATACTTGGAACATTACCTGTATCTGTCAGAATATAAATGAAACCTGAATATAAGAATATAATAAAATTAATAATACCCAAAATGCAATAAATTATATTGTAACAGCACAAACTTAAAAAAAATTTACAAGACTTAACAAATACCGATTCTCAACCCGCAGTTCGGGAATTGAAATATCTCATAACATATAGTATCTTATTCTGTATCTCACTTTTAGTGTTTTATAATCTTCTACAGACTTTATATAAATAAAATCTATAACATAATAGGTATTTATACAACATGTAGTTCTCAACGTAAAAATGCTTAATAATTAACTCTCACATTGTATATATATATGAATAATTTATTATTACAAAAAGTGTTTCGTACATCATCTCCAAGGAACATAAATTTAATTAAAGAGATGCATTACTGGAATAAATTTAAGTCGATGTTTTCGGTATAAGTTATTTACATTTCTATTGCAGAAAAAATACTTTAAAAACTATATAGAAATATTATTTTGAACTGTAAAATTTCTAAATAGTACAATTAAAAAGTAGAATTTAAAGTACTGAAAAGATAGGTATTGCTATTAACCGTAGATTATATACTATAAAAATGTTAAAATAATGCCTATACAAGATTCATGATTTGAAAAGCTTTGGTTTTAACCGTCTTGTAAAACTTTTCAATTACTTATGCAAAATTCATATCCACGTAAAAATTACTATACATAAATCAACTGATTATACAGTGAAACTTTCCTAAAACAACTCCACAACTCCATATAATGCCAGTTTTTTGTAGCTTTAAAAAACTATCAGTGATTTTACATACTGTTATTTAATTATGTTCCTGACAAATGTGTCACCTAAGAAAATTACCACTATATGAGGTTTCACTTAATGCAATTTTTTTCCAATAAATAACTCATATTTTATATTCCCAAAACTAGCACATTTAATATTACGTAAACTCTATTAATTATTCACAACTCTATTTCAAAAGCAGTTTATGAAAAAAAAGAACATTTGAAATTTTCTTCATGAAATTAATAATGATGACAATTAAAATATGCATAAAAGTGTTAGATTATATGTGTTTTAACAAAATAACACAAAATATTTAACGTAACAATGCGGTTCTAGTCTCATACTTGTACAGATATATAGACAAAAAAAATATGAGCTACTATGATCATCTAAACTTTCACACAATTTTAGTAATGCAAAAAAGATTCCTTGGCTTGTATGTCTTGCCTACCTTACTCAATAAGTAATACACTAAATATTTAAATGTTTACTTCATTTAAAAAAATTACCTCTTTTGTTTGCGAAGTATAATGAGTGCATTTAAGACATAAAAAAATATTCCTCCTGCTCAAATACATCACATTGGTGGAAAAATTGAAAATTGAATCATGCAAGATCTCTTTTAAGTAAGCTATGCTCAAATTTATTAGTACATAATATTCAAATGGTAAAGATCTACATGAACAAGCTATAAAAAGTATTTCTAAATTATAATCAAAAAACAAAGTTTCCAAAATACAGTTTTTGTAGAATGCAATGTGCATCTGAAGTAAACACACTGAGCCAAATTATCAAGTCTGAAATTATCACTTTTCAGTCTTTAAGTACACTGCTTTTTAGGATAAAAGTAAAGATAGAAAATCAATTTCACGCACAGAAAATCCATTTCAAAACTATTTAACTGCCGAAAACGTTCCCTGAATGCATTAGGAGTTTTTAAGGAATCAAATAAATGAACATATATAGTAAAAACTCTCTCTAAAACGACCACCTGCGTTTTCAGGTTACTCTGATGGTCTTAAAGGGATCATATTTTCATTCTTAGAAATACTGATCGTCGGAGACGAGAGGGTTCACTGTATGTTAACTTTAAAGCTTTCTGTTGGTTACAAAACAGAAATAACCTTATTTTCAACAGTATCCAAATAAACGAAATAAAAGTAAATAAATAAATAATTTAAAATAATCAGTAGTCAGCAAGAATACCAATGAATTTTGGTTTACTGACACCAGTATTAATTTCATTGTTTAGAAAAAGTCTATTGACGTCAGTTAGAAAATTAGAATAAACCCATATAAACCAACGGAAGATTTATTTGGCATCTATTTCTATTATACTGATAACAGTAAGAAAACGAGTAAAAGTCAATATAAACCAATACAAACCAGTAGAAAGTTCTGACATTGATGTTGGTTAGATGATATCAGTAAGAAAAACCCACAGAGATCAATGGAAACCAGTAAAAGTCAACAGAAACCCATAGAATTTTATGGGTACTCATAAAAAATTTTACTGGTTTCTGTGGAGCATTTTTAGCATGGTTTGAAATAGTGAACGCTCGATTGCTTGATGAGGAAACGTGTAAAGACTAAATTGAAACATTTAAAAGCGATATAAAAATTTCATACTTAAAAAGTACAGCATTAGTCATTCAGTCAGAGTCATTAGGTTATTTCGAAGCAGGAGACAGGAAGAAGGTGAAATACCCTCGCCGGGACTCGAACCTGGACCTCTTGAATATGAACCGCCGACTATGCTACCGTTACTCCACGAAGGCATGCTAAAAGGAGGGAGAAAATACCTTAATATATTCCCCTTGTCCCCTTTTAAAAGGTGACTGGGGTTTAGGGGACCCAATCGCCAAATCCTGGGGTGAAGAATCATCATCTACCACCGTTTAGTTCGGGCAGCACTGAATTTTCCTTAGAAGTAGAGTGCCTTAGAATTTTTCAATTTCAGGAAACTGAAGAAATCCACAGTGACTCTCGCCGGGACTCAAAGCTGGACCTCTCGAATACGCGCCGAGTGGGCTAACGATTACACCACGAAGGCATGCTGGAAGTAGAGAGGAATACCTTATAAGTTAAGCATAACAAAAAAGTAAAAAGTAAGGTTAAGTAAAACGTCATCGTAATAAAAGCCGTAAAAAGCACTGTCTCCTGCCCTCCAAAAAGGAAATGAAACTAAAGAAATCTAAGGCAAAAATTATAAAAGAAAATTATGATTTTACTACTAAAAGCAAACTGAACTAATGTCATTTTCTTTTTCTGGGTTTGTAACTTGTACATTTGTAACTCGTACGTAATTTGTACATCTTTATTACACGGGAATTACAAAAGGTCTGTTACTTTGACAGAGGAAAGAATGCCCATGTTATTGACTAGATAAACCAGACACACGTGTCTTTATAGAGTTGAATAGCTCCATAACTAGAAATAACCATTTGGAATTCGTTCGTAGAATTCACACTGAGGATTTCATACAGTAAGATACTATTGAAATTATTATGAGTTTCTGAAGTTCATCACAATTTGCAATTCCTAGTAGGCCATGCTGAAATTTGAAATTTTATTGAGAATTTAAAAGTTAGTAAACTATTGTTTATCTAGCTTAAATACGTAAAATCATATACGTAAAGTCATATTGATGAAAGTTTTGTTTTAAATACAGATCGAATTTCTATTATCTGTTTAAAATAAAATATGATTATCAATCCTTTTATTTTTAACTATTTCAGTCAGAAAAAGAAGCACTATTGCCACTGGTAGTTTTTGGAATGCTAGCAGTTGCTTCTGGGGTTTTGACTATATTTTTACCTGAAACTGCGAAGCAACATCTGCCACACGAAATGGAAGATGGTGAGAACTTTGGCAAAACACAGCCTTTTTGGTTTTGCCCTTTTTCTGAGTAAGTAAACGTTTAATTTGGAATTGATATTATAAATTCTTCGAAATGTAAATTAATCGAATAACTTAAGTGCTGCGAAGTTTTGCTTTTGTAGTTTTATATGGTAAAAAAGAGCATATAATTAACTATTTATCTAATTTAATAATTCTAACTTTCAGCCAACTTCAGCTTATCCTTAGCTAGAAATTTTAATCTATAAATTTTAATAATAAATAGTAAGTAAAATGTAATTCAAATAACCATTTGAGTTCTTTTAAATGTGTTAAAGTATACGCATCTGACTGAAATGACCTACACTCAATACGTCCAAAAAATCGTCGCTATGTGCATTTAATACACATCTGACTTATATAATGATAAGCGATTATCTTATTTTATACTAATTCTGTATAAACCTAATTTTCTATGCCTAGAACCATAATCATTCAGAATATAGCGGTTAAGGTAAGACAGAAAACTTCATTATTGCTTGATTTAGAAATTAATGGATCTGGTTGTAATGAAGGATTAAATCTTTTGATTTAAGAACCCCATTAATGAAATCAAATGCACAGTAGTTAACAGCACGATACTTGAAAAGCCACTGAAATTCTGAAAACGGTGTTAGGGATTCCCCCCACCCTAAAAAAAAAACTTCATTTGAAAGATAAATTTTGGTATAACCGATGACGTAAAGATGAAAAATATTTTTTACAATTTAAATCATACAATGTAAATCACATTTTTAGTAGCTTCTCGCTCGCCACTAGTAAGGGAAATTCGAAACTTACTATCCTATTTCCCAGAGAATACCCGTCTCAAGCTTTACTGGACACCCATCCATGTTGACACAGTGGGCAATGAAGCAGCCGACCAGCTGGAAATAGATAAAGCAAACGGACAACTTGCCCCAGCCATCGCTCAGTTAATTCCATTATCACATCTTAAATCAAGACTGGAATGGAACCCTATGGCCCTGCGGAAAACTAACTGTATACAAAAGCTAACTAGCAAAAGGATACTTAACTTCCTCCCGGTGCCCACAAGGGAATTAACCACTACAGGCAGAGCATACTACAAGCATGACATATTTCCTGACGGCACATGGCCCTTTTGCAGGCTATCTGTTTCGCTTCGGATTGCACCACACAGATTCATGCATATGCGGCTCAACCAGGTACCATGGATCACTACATGTTCGAGTGTGCAATTACCAAAGACCTATATTTCCGACCGTATATAGCTGAAAATGCCACATATGGCTGAAACAACTCCAAAAGAGGAAGTTACTACGAAACAAACTTAAAACTATCATAGACTTCCTGACAATGAACTGCGAAAATCTAAAAGCAATCTAATTTTTTTTTTTAAAAAAAGCTCTCAGGACTGATATAGCGGCTGAGTGTGAGCGGTGGTATAATGAACTTAATATTTTCCAGCCACCTTACATTATCAAGCAGACTATATATATATGTGAATTATAAGCGAACTGTAAATAAATGAATAACACAAGTGAATGTGGCAAGCAAATCTTACACAGGAACTCTGCAAGTATGTGAACAGCACATATGATGCGCATTAATATACTCTGTTGATATTGTTCAGCATAAATGCATCTGAATAACTTCTTATATCCAAGTTACCACTGACTTCTAAAGTAAATGTTCTCTATAAACTCAGAATCACAATGCATAAAACATTGCTAAAATATTCATTTAGTACAGGTCTTGAAAGGATCTCTTGAAAAACCACGAGTCACAAATACCTATCTTCCGAAGTAACTTTATAAATTCGGCTACAGACTTTAATATTTGATAGAGATTTTTGGCTGGGCCTAATGACAACAGAATGCTCCACCAATTGAGTACAAAATGCTAGTAGTCATATAACAGGCAGTAGATCAACTCAAATGGTGGTATGTAAGCAAGTAATATTTTTTCTTTAGGGATACAGTTTTTTTAAAAACTTTATCGTAAAATTAAAACTATGATATATCAACTTCTAATTATATTAGTCTCTTCTTTAATCATTCACTAGCCACCTGCATACCTATAATATTTTTGTAGGAATTTCATTAAAAGCTTCGTAACATAGCTAAAATTAACTGTCATTTGCATTTCGATACACCTGTAGATGCTATTTACAAGTATGAGCTAAGTACTACTGGGCTGGTAGTTTAATAAGATCGCTTTAAAGGGGGACATTGGTATCTCAATCAAAAAGTCATCTAATCTCATTAACAGACAATACAGAACGAACTACTTCATAAACTAGTCTGGTATTCAATAGCCTCATCAATGTGGAGATTGATCTGTTTAAATAATATCACGTGTACAAATACGGGCAGTTGGATTCGTTCGCATTTTCATGTTACTAAAGAGGTTTATAAAGTTGCATATAAAATTTTCATGCAGTATTTCTAAAACTTAAAATACAGACAAAGAAAATTATAAGTTAATAGGCAAGTTTAAAACTCTCATATTTTTAAGTGCTAATTTTTTTCATTTCATACAATATATTACAGTTTCCTTTTGGATATTTTATGAATATCCTCTTTTTTATTTAATATTATGCCGGCATTCTGAATACACATACATCTCTCCTTTGTATAGAAATCTCATTAAACATATATAATGTAATTTTTTACTTTTATAAAAGTTTTTAGATGCCTTTGAAATGAATCAGTCTTTCTTTCCTCAGCACAATGTTATATATATATATATATAAACATTTTGGAGGATTTAATTGCTCTCGATCTCTTTTTGTATATATTTATTTATATTGCTATGCAAAAAACTGCATTAGAAAGTAATTAAATTTACTCAAGCTTAGGTCTAACCTTATAAAAGTATTTCTAATTTTTATTACATTTGTTAAATATGTTAACTATGTTAAATAACCATTAATTTACTCTTGTAGGAAACCACTCGAGGAAGAAATGGAATACCAAAGGAAAACGCATTTTTGTATTAGTGATATATCCGAAGATGGCAAAGATAATAATACGCAAGTGAAATGCATTAGTTTAAAAAAACTGGAAAAATAGCAATGCTTCTCGAAGCAAAAATCCTCTGTCTAAAAAAAAGATAAAATAGTCATCTGCGAATATCATTCTTTATCTGCGTCACGAATGCAGCATTCAAATCTTTGCACTTACTTTGGTTACTTAGTCTATAAATATAAATCTAACTTTGGAGATATTTTAAGAATATCATAAGAGCGTGATACATTAAACAAACGTTTTTGGTTTGCCAATACAATTTTTTCTGGTTTCACATAGAACAGACCTTTTTTGTAATTATAATATGTCTACTATACCTTCAAATTATTTTTAGCCCTAGCCGTCGAAACCCATTACCCAGGCCAATAAGGCGTACTACCTAATTGGGGCATATATAATGAGTCTGACTTTCCGTCATGTAGTTAGTTGCAGTGAATTTAATTTCAACTTCAGTCACCAAAAATTGCTTTCATAATGCTTCATGACTTTATCAAACGTAGAAAAGATTTTTCTGTCAGCTGTAATATTCTTAGCCAAGACACAAGAAGTTATCTAATGCACAAAATTGCTTTGTCATATTCGTTTTTGTTATTGCCGCTTCTGCAGATTGCAATTCTTTTCCCAGTTTGGAAAGTTTCCAATATTCTTGAGGTGAAAGATAGATTTTGTCACGCGAGCATAATTCTGTCTTCCAAACAAGCGTGTATGAGAGAAAATATGTGCATAAGATAATTTTTATATAATAAAAAGGATTTAAATAAAGCTTTTTAAACTCAGAAATCTGAAATATCCCATATTTTCTAAATACAAAATGATTCGATTTTATGATATTTCATAAATAAAATTTTATTCAGACAACTTAATAACTTAGTAGATTCTTAGTAACAAGGAGCTAGGTTTAGAAATGTTTTAAAACATACAACGAATAAAATTATTTAAAATCCAATATTATAAATATATTTATATGAAATGATTCAGATGTTGAAATGAGATACACTTGAAATCATAACTAGTTAAGCTACTCTTCTATTGTTGGCATCATATTTTTTGTACAGATGCAGACAAAATATAGCTAAAGGCGATCAAAGTTTTATTTTTTTAATAAAGCTCCATATTTTCGATGGAAGCAAGAGAAGCGGCTGCAGCAGTCTAGCGATAAAGTGTAACTACCTTGTCAAACTACCAGTGTTCAGCTATCTTACTCGTGGATGGCTGCTCACTTACTTCATGGGCTAGACTACTATAAGGAAAATACATAATGAAGACTGAAGAATTTCCGTGAGAATTATTTGTACTGGTCCAGCTAGTTCTTTTTACTAACATTTTCTGGAGTTGAAACTGATCTCTCATTTTTCTGTATTTGAAATGAATTATCTTGAATAGTTAAAAGGATTTTAAATGTTTGCTACTTTGTGAAATGAAAGATGGCTAATGTGAGAAAGATGGCTACTTGGACGTAATGAAAGATGGCTACTTGTGAAATGAAAGATGCTACACAAGGCTTTAACTACAAAAGCATACATACTGTGGGGTTTTACTTATTTAATTCAATGTTCAATCTTTGAGCGCCACAAACACTAACAAACGAATAATCGCTTTAGTGTGTGAACTAATACGTAAGACTTAAGAAAGGTTAACTATCCTTTATTTCTCAGAATAATTACAATAAGTTTCTAACTCGGAACGTACAGCAAAACCTCCACTTGGGCTTGAACTTAGATAACTATGAAGTTAAACTAAAATAAGCTTAACTAAAGCTGACAGAAGATATAGCCGAAGATATCAAGATTCTTAGTAGTTGGCCCCTAAATCATAATTAATTCCGCGAAGCCAAACAAGGGCCTAAAGTATAGCCGAGCGTAACAAAGCTAAGAGAGACGTAGCCAAAAGGCAAACTCGCGCTAGTCAGAAACTCAGACTCTCTCTCTCTCGAAGTCGGTGAAACATCGACTTAAATACTACTCTTTACTCATTTTCATTCACTGCGTTTCTGAAATTACATTCTGGTAGGAAATTGTAAGCTGAAACAAGAAGTTAACGGAAAGCTGCATAACTTAAAATAACTGTTAATAAAATTAGGATAAACCTTACAATACTATAAAAGTAACTACAAAAGCAAAATAAGTATTCAGAAAAGCGAGCTCCCAGTGCAATAATATTTAGTTTTCATAAGGTGACAAAATGTTAATTAGATCATCAACTCACCTGCAAAGCAAACTCTGATAACGCAATATTAGACCGCTTATTAACTATGCCGATATGTTAACATGCATTTATTTAAATATCAGTTGATCTTCTTTACATTTTGTAAAGGAAATCTTTTCTAGAGAAGCTTCATGTAAACGCAAGTTAATACTAAAAATATTTCTACGAGCTAAGAACAAAGACCATACAATCATATATATCGAGAACAAAGATCATTGTAGTCTAATAGTAGAAAAAAAAAGAAAAAGGTTTTTAAAATGGTGAGAAATCGAATCATAGCTGCGTATTAAATAAAAGCTTTCGCCATTAACAAGTTGTCAAAAATAATTTTTGATCTTCAGGAGCTGCTTGCTTCCGGTAGAAAAACATCAGCAGCAATAACGGAGAAAATCGCAAACATAAAAATAAAAAAAATGCAAGAAAAATGGTAGTGCGATGTGTCCCATGTACAATTTATAAAAAATTTATAATATCTTATCTAAAACGTATGCAGGAAAATGTTACAAAATATTTACTTATTCTTTTAACTCTGTTTCTATCATTTGACCAGCAACACGGAACTTAACAAATGTGTACCGTATACTGACTTGTTCTATCACACGTTTTGCAAAAGAATATGTAATAAAAATGTTCCTGTTCCTGATTACTTTGTTAGAATATACGACAGCACTGAACATTAACTCAGCAATTATAATTGATGTTAATCAAGACACACGGAAATTCTACCAAATTTTGAAATTGAAAGTTCATATACTCAGAAAGTAGCGTTTATTTATTTGGAAGAGAAACATGTCGATGTAAAATATAAAATAGGTAAAAAAACACACTTTGAGTAGATTTTTTTGAGTAAATTGAACTTTGAGTAGATTTTAAGTACAAATTTATTTATTTAAAACCACACTTACCTAAGGTTACTTCTCAAAATTACGTTACATGGGAGCGACTACTGAAACCAAAAGTGAAAATCGCAAAAGAAAAATCTAAACGAATGAAATGCTTCGATTTCAGATAGTTCTAAAACTCTCTATGAAAAAGGATGCCACTGAACAAGATATATATACGACAGCACTGAACATTAATTCAGCAGTTATAATTGATATTAATCAAGGCAATTAATGACTGTAAAAATAATCGATTATTTACAATTTCTTTTTGTTCTACAGATTAACTGATCAAGAACAATTACATGCTTATCACACTTACGATTCTAAGCTTGAATCGTGAATAGGATTTTAATATAATCATTTAGGATCATTTCATTATTCAAGTTTCTTTTCTATCCAAACTACTGTCTGTCATTAATGATACCTGAATAAATGTAGGTTCCCACATACGATTCAAGGAATGTGATAAGAAATAACCAGCAAACCAAACTGTCCACTTTTGCCCCAAAATAAGTAAATACAAAACTATTGAAATAACGCAAAACTAAGAAATCTTTGTTATGTGGAAACCAATACTTTATCAACGAAAGTACCTCAAATTGCTAAATCACAAAATTCCATAAAAAAAAATCTGAAAGGTTTCAGATTTTAAATTACGTCCAAAGGAGGTTTTTTAACGTTTTGTGTGTTACCTTTATTTATTAAATATCATGTTCTTCGCACTTAAACCATAAAATTCAGTTAAAGAACAATATCGCAAAGTAATTTTAAACTGAGCATATCTTTAGAATTTCCTATGCACAATCTCACGCGCTGGAGATAAAAATGTTTTTTCTGCGCAATGTTGCTATTGCACGCTTTGAAATCCTTGAGTTTGTTAATCAAAAATTCGTTAAAGTTTTACACAATATGAAATCGATAATAAAACAAATTCCAAATTTCAAATTTGGACTTCCAGATGCCCATATTCGCAGCAGGATTACGTCATTCAAAATTCGATGGCTCTAGGTACCGTCGTTTTATCAGAATGCGAGAAACATACATACATTTATTCACATCCTTCATTGTTTAATTTCTTTAAATTATTACAGGACTGCAAGATTTGGTGGCAACAGTTAGAAAAGTGATTCAGACTTTTAATGTTTCCGACCCAAAATCGCAATAGTCGTTCAGGGACAAAGTCCCTTCGGACTAAAAATATTTCATTGATTTCATAAGACTATTTCGGATTAGGGAGTGAAAAGGAAACTCTGTGACCAATTTCCCGTTCTTTGAATAGCTGTTAAATATCAGTAAAATTTTTAATAAAAAATATTTCTTTATACCACACTGTTTTATTTAAAAGCGTTTTCAGTTAATATTTCATTTCGATGATACAGTATTGGCTTTTGTAATTGAGCTCTTTTAAAAAAACCCTTTTAGAACCTTCTTTTTCCTTTATCCACTGTTATTTGCTAGATAGAACATAAAATTTTCATTTATGAATTCTTTCACAACTTACACGTTTTAATAGAAATTATTCTATCATATCATTACGGTCGATATTTCCCTATGTAAGTTGGGAATGAGTCTCTTGTAGAGTTATTTGGATTTTTTATCGGAGGAAGACAGGGAAAAAAGTTTCTTCACCACCAGAACTCGAAATTCGGATCTTCCGATTGTCAGCTGGAAAGGCTATTCAGTTTCACTATGAAAGTATGCGGAAAACAGGAAGAAACTACCTTATGTACTCCACCTTTTAAAGGGCAATTGGAGATGAAAGGACCCAGTCGTCAAATCCTCGTGGTGACACCATTAGGTTTACTGTATCATAGCAAGGTACGTGGAAAAGTGTGCAATGTCTTCGCCAGGACTCGAATTCCGCACATTCTGACTGACAGTCGGACGTGCTATCCAGCTACACACCACGAAAGCACGTGGAAAGAAGCGAGAAAATACCCTATAATCTTTTCCCTATCTTAATTATTTGAAAAATGTTATTTATCTGATTTGTATGCTTTATTGCTCTGCTTTAATAAGAAACTGAAATGAGAGAGTAGTTAAAACAAAAATACCAAACAGCAAATACAAACACTGTAATTAAAAGTGTAAGGCATGCTTCTTCCGCAGAGATATTTCCTACTGAACATTACATACAGATATTTGTAACGTGAATACAAGCCAATTTCCCCCCAGAAAACATCCCTCTCCTTAAGCTGACAGCCCTCGCCTGCTTCGATGTAATCCAAATAATCCAAATGACAGCATGCATTAAGTACACATTCATAGATCATAACCTCATAGCCAATCTTAAAACACAAAATTCGCTAGGTTTTCAAGATGCGAGGTGACTTCATTTCAAAATGATTCCAAATTGACATAAATTCGCTTTATAACGCTTGATTTAGATAATTGAACTCGTAAGGCACCACTCCTTAGTTAACTTAAATTTTGGTCTCCACTGAGATTGGCAGGTGACCTATCGCCTTGTCTAATATAGCAACTGTAGACTCAGATGAGAAAGTAAACAAATATTTTAATTTAAAACTTTTAACTCAACAGAAGCACAACTCGTGCTTCTGTTGAGTTAAAAGTCCGCAGCTTGCGAGATTCAGCTAACATATAAGAAAGTTCAAATTTAATGTAGTTGAACTCTGGAAGTTCACAAAGCACAAGCCTAGCAAATATTTTAACGCCGGCCTAAATTAATTCACAGAGTTGAACGAGGAAGTAGCATAACTGTCAGTTCACTGCCAAATCTCAATTCAAATACGTTTAAGTAAGCATTGAATGGACTGCCTCAAGTATTGCCTATGTTTTATGTACTTTTAGTCCTAATGTATCATTGGGACGTATTATGTATTCAACGTCCTAAAGTGTTTAGTTTTATGTATTCCTCAAAAATAATGTTGTATGTATGTAGTCTTAACGCGCGTATGTAGAACAAAGCCATAACTCAGCTCTTGTGAATTTCAGCATTCAGTCACCATGCAATTATAGGGTACTAATGAATTATGTTGCATGTATGTATCTAATGTCAAGCCATGTATCTAGCAGCGTGACGCTACGGTTTTCATGCCTCTGCACGGCCTCGTATGTCTTTATGAATGGGATTTAAATATACGCTGGCCCCTCAGGGTCAATCTCTGGATGGTTGCAGGACCAGGGTAATACCTGAGTAGTCGTAGAGAGCCGTCCGGGAGCCCTGTCCTGCTGTCACCTGTCACCTGTATGACAGGTGTACAAGCCTAAATCGCGTGGGTCATCGCTCGCTCGCTAAAACGTTGACTAATAGGCCATTACTTTGCCTTTCGATACGGCTTAGAAAGAATAACAGGACATGACAGAAAAGTGAAGATCCTTATCTCGATGCAGTGATGACTTTGAAACGTAATTCACGGGTAGTATTGTAGATTTTAACCATTAAATAATTTCTATAACTTACAAGAACTCTGTTTTTATACACGCGTATCTAATTTGCATCCTGGTAAGGCCTGACGAAAAGTAGAAGTGGCACGACAGCTAAAATAATAAGAAAATGGGTTAGTTAACCTAAGTCTCATAAACTATTTATAATGTGATACTGATGTAAAATAAACAACATTTAATTAACAATTTAAAAACTGACGCTATTTCGCTAAATTGAGTTTGTAATTTTCTCACACTTTTATGCTAAGAAAATTTGCTTTGCGCAAAGAAATATTTTAATTACCAGAGTACTTTTATATATCATAAAAATAAAATTTATGATTAATATGCATATTATTGTGTAGCTAAACTTAGTAATGTAGCATATATTGAAGGATACAATTATTAAATACAAATATTAACTCATTAAATATTGCTTGAAATTTCGTAAGAAGTTCTTCAAATATTAATCTAATCAGTACCGAGGACATCCAAGATAAATTCACTATGAACTGCAATTTTTAAAACTTCTATTACTTGAAAACGAGTAAACAACACATCCTTACAAAAGGTTTAACAAACAATTGTGGTTAAATGCCAATAAAACAAAATTCTACGGAAGAAGGCGAAAATATGGATGATTCCAATGACCAGCTACTAATCTGAAATATTCAAAATAGTTGAAAGACCTTCCTTTGAATAATACAGTATTCATGTTTTCAGGAAAAGAAAGCTTTGAAGGGTCGGAAAATGATAAAAATGAGGCATTTTTGAAAATAAATAAATAAATAAATAAAGTGACGATACATCATAATAGAAACCGCGTCAAAATCCGCAAGTAGCAAAAGAAATGGAGAGTGAGGACAAAAAAGGAAATTCAGCCAAGATCACACAGTGTGAGGCTGGCGAATCATTAAACACGTTTGCGAAATTCGCCGAAAAAAATTTTAAAAATACAACATTGGAAAATTATTTGCTTTTCTATGAGGAATCATATTTTTTTAAAAAAAGAGCGTAGTCTATAGACTACTCCCGGTATTTCTCCCGCCTTCTTCGCATGCTTTCGTGGTGTAGTGATCAGCACGTTCGACGGGTAACTGAGAGGTCCGTGGTTTGATTTCCGGCGAAGGCATTGCTCATTTTTCATCGCTCCTGCTTCGGAAATAACATAATGTCTCTACACTGGCACCCGAACTAAAAAAGGTGGGGAATCATGATTCTCCACCACCGAGATTTGGCGACTCGGGGCCGCTAATCCCCAGTCGCCCTTTAAAAGGGCGAGTATACAAGAGATTTCTTCTGCCTTCTTCGCATGTCTTCGTGGTGTAGTGGTCAGCACGCTCGACGCGTAACCGAGAGGTCCATGGTTAAATTTCCGGCGAAGGCATTGCTCATTTTTCATCTATCCTGCTTCTAAATAACCTAATGACTCTACAAGTCTAAAAAAAGAGTGGCACGGAAAGTAGATATTATTTTATTTTAAAAGATTTCAATCATTGGCAATAATGACGATTTCAACGCAAAACTGATTAAACACAATTAAATTATTTATAAATTTATTTATTAGAATGTTTTACTCCTTAATATGTTTGTTTTTCCCTCAATAGATTCAATAACCCGAAAAGAATTGCGTTGCAGCATCGTGTAATTTTATTCCGATACATCCGATAATCCTGCATCGCTGAGGTTCCGAATGCACGGTTTAATGGATTTTTGCTGCAATTTTATGAAAAATTTAATACTTCATGTTAAATTTAGGTGGTTTAAATTACACCTCATATTTTTTTAGTAATATGATGAAGCAAAACCATAAAAAAAAAAAAAACGGGTTACGCTGTAGAGGCAGTAGATTATTTTGAAGCAGGAGACTTAAAAAATGTGCAGTGCCTTCGCCGGGACTCAAACTCTGAACCTCTCGAATGAACGTAGAGTATGCTTCTAGATTACACCACGATGGCATGCGGAAATGAGGGAGAAAATACTTTATAATGTCATAAAACTCATTTGCGAGAAATTCAACTAATTAAACATTAAATTAAACAATGACTAAAAAATTAAATACACTTTAAATAGAGATGCTAAAGGGAATTAATAATAAATCGAAATAATTCTTTTATATAAAAATGAGTGAAGAAATTTGTGCAACAACAAACTAAGTCATCTGGTGGAAGACATTTCATTGGTAAGTTTTATATAACAGATAATGACATACGGATTGTTCCTGTTGATGTTGGCATACATGGCTTCATTACGACTAGTTTTCAAGTTCTAGACTTTGCTAGGATTTACAGTCAAAAGGTATTTATCCTGCCTTCTCAGCATGCCTTCGTGGTGCAGTGGTCGGCAAGCTCGGCGCGTATTCGAGAGGTCCGTGGTTCGAGTCTCGGCAAGGGCATTGCTCATTTTTCATCTCTTCTGCTTCAAAAACTATCTAAGGTCTCTACACAGTTTAAGAATGAATGCATGTGGCACAGAAACTAATGATATGTAGAAAGGTTGAACTATTCCCAAAGATCAGTATATCAAAACCACTTCATATCGTAAATTGAACAGTAAGCTGCCTGGTTATGCCTTCTAAACTTAGAAAAGTTAATCAAAACGCTAGACTGATACACGCTAGACTAGATTTTTTTAAGAAAGAATCGGAAATAGAGAAGGTATCATGTCAGTTTCCTTCTAGAAAGGATTCTTTTTACTCAAGTGATTCAAGATTTGTTCAAGGATTTATGGCTTCATTCGACAGACTGATACATGGTCAATGGCTGACTCACGACAAAATGTTCTTGAAATACAGGATGATATTTATTTCATACGTAGGACTGTGGTATCAAAAGAAGTTGAGTTTGACCTCATTACTGTAATTAAATACATTCCTCAGTTCGACAGAAAGTTGACCAGAGATGATATAAACACACAATGTTTTTGCGTAACATTTGCTAATAAGCAAAATAACTCCATCTATTTAACTTTTGCACACCGTAAGTCATTGTCTTTGGTATAGCAATTCTAGTAATTAGTTTGATAAAGTCTTGTTGTTTGTGTAAGAGTTATGAATGAATTTCTGAATGTGCTTGTGCTTTATACATGAATAATTATTCTTAGAATAAGAGGGCAGGAACCTCAAACAGCGCAATCATATCTTTATTGAATTTTTAAAATGCATTAAATTTACGTATAAGCCAACTTACTTCCAAGTTTCTCTTCGGATAAGATTTCCAGCAAAGAAAAGGGGATCTACCCAAGGAAAGCATTTTTTTCCAAAGTTTCAAAAATTTCAATACGCTGTTAAAAATAGCAATAGCAAATACTGTCTTAAGTAGAATTAGATGACCTTTTATGTACTATGTTACGTAAAAGGTATCATAAATGTAAAACGAGTCATAAATGTAAAATTTGTGCAGAATTAATGGTATCTAATAATCAATTATTTTGAATCTTTCGCTGTATCTTACGTTTCCAATACTTCTTTTAAAAGTAACAACAGTCGATACACTTTTGGCTATAAGAAAACTCGGAGCATTTTATCGCCTTAAAAAATAATAAAAAAAGAAAGATACTTTTAGAGCGCTATAAGTAGAAAAACCATTTCAAATGATTTTAAAATTTGGTTACCCTCCCAATAAAATAAATAAACACAAAAAGTAGCAATTTATTAATATTAAAATGTTTCGGAAAATAATATGAAGAAAAATATACCTTTCTTGGGGACAGGATACATGAATTTCTTGCCTGCTCCAGCAACCAAGAACAAAGTTGTCCAGAACATCATACTTTAAAACTACATCAGCTCACATTTTAAATATTAGCATTTTTACCTTCCGCTAAATTAAGCATGGTATTTAAGAGAAGATTTACATGGTGAAGATTCATAGAAAAGTATTAAAAGGCAATAAAATTACGCTTAAATTTGCCCATTAATGATATGTAAAGAAGTTTTTTAATTATAGCGTAGGGAGAGGAGTTAGGGTTATTTATCTCATAATAGTTAATTATCTAATGAATCTTCCGAAGAAAATTGTAGAGACATTAGGATATTTTGGAAGCAGGAGACATGAAAAATGAGCAATGCCCTTGCCGGGACTTGAACAACGGACCTCTCGAATACGCGCCGAGCGTGCTGACCACTACGCCACGAAGCCATGCTAAGAACGCGGGAGAAATACCTTATAAACTAACAGATGAAATTATTTATATTCTCAACAATCGCTTGTTACTTTTATGACTGTCAATCTCAATGTGTTTTTTGTTTGTTTGTTTGTTAGTAGATACGGCAAAGCTGTCGACCGAAATCGAGGATTTCTTTCTTGGGGACGTTTTAAGAAGCACTTACTCTTATTCACCTTGCATATGATCCAAAGCACAAAAACATCCTATAAGCCTACCCTTTCTCAGGGGTTTGACGCCGGGTCGGACTAACAGTGCTCAGTGGTCTTCTGATCTCAGTCACGAGTGGGCTGCTAATCCCACTGACTAATGTTAATGTGTGAGTTGCAGTTTGCTACAGTCCCGTAATTTTAGTCAACTAGCTCATTGCAATAAAATAGTATAAATATTCTTAATTATTCCATTTACTCAAAAAATTTGCCATTTGCAGACAACATTCCGGTCTCTAATATGAAGCCTCATCTTTAAGTGCATTATTTTGAAAGAATTCAATAAATTCAGTAAAATGTGATGAAAAAAATCAAAAAGAAATATAATAAATGACTTTCTGCGAAAGTATTAGGACATGTGAAGCATCAAAAGGAATGATTTTAAAAGTCTCATGCTGTTTTCTTCTAATTTTGACACCATCATAAGCAGAAATCTCTGGTGCAAAAACTGCCATGTTTGTTCTTTATTATCTAGCGTACTTTAGAGAATAAGAATGCACGATCTCTAATTACAATATTACGCTATTTATTAAACCAATATAATACTGGCTTGCGGAAGGCACATTTCATAGTACATTTTACAATGGCTATGAAATTACAATATATGCAATATTTTCAAGTATCGAAGGTATGCGACAAAGAGCATATTTTCCAAAAGCAGTCTATTTCATGTTAAAAAAAAACTGAGTAACTAATAAGTAAAAGTAGTGAGTTAAACTAATAAGTAATAAAATTAAGTAGCTATAAAATATTGGTTTCTAAAAAATATTCTTTTATCATAATAAGGCTCATAAGGTATTTTCTCTCTCCTATCTGCATGCCTTAGTGGTGTAACGGTAGTACACTGGGCGGGTATTTCGAAAGGTCCAGGTTCGAGTCTCGGCGAGGGCACTGCACCTTTCTTCAGTTTCCTGATATCGAAAAAATTTTAAATTTCTCTACAGTGGCGCCCGAACTAAAAATTGGTGGATAATGATTCTTCACCGCCGGGAATTCACGATTGGGTTCCCTAATCCCCAGTCGTCCTTTAAAAGGGGGGAGTATCTACGGCATTTTCTCCCTTCTTTCTGCATGCCTTTGTGGTGTAACGGTAGCACACTCGGCGCGTATTTGAGAAGTCCAGATTCGAGTCCTGGCGATAACATTCCTCATTTTTCACTTCTCTGGCATGAAAAACCTGAATGACTGACTCTACAGGCTTGAAATTTGTTGTTGTGACTTATCTCACTTTTCTGACAGTAACATCAGTACACGCCCACGAAATTCCTCGTCGCGAGCAGTGCAAGATTGCACCTGTCGTTGGCAAGAGTTTTGAGCACCATATAGGTGACAATACGACATCTCTCAATTCCGCTCCCAATTTTGATGGAGAGCACCCCGGAGGACGGATCCGAAGGTCTCCCCCCCTCTTCCCCTACCACGAGCCTCCGAAGAAGCCCTTCGGCTCGCCGCATATTTAGAACGCCCCCATACCGCACAGACACCATACATTTATAAATACCCATGCCTTCCCAGAGATTCGAACCCGGGCCCTTCGATACGGCGGTCAGCGTCGCTAACCACTATTTCGGTTATGCTTTGCCACTATTTCGTCGCTAACCACTATTTCGGTGTATGTTATTCAGTTTCAAGCAATTACAGCTAAAAACGTGCGTTATGCTATCATGTAAACAGAATTATGCTCTTATGTCTTAAATTTAATTTACTTTAGAGATTATTTTGTTCTATTCTATAAAAAATTGGAAATGTTTAGTATAGACTGCCAGTTTAGTTCATGCATATTTGCATAATTTAGAATGCACATTTTCGTGATGCACTTTGATTAAAATAGAAACATCGGCCAGTTGTTGTATGACTGCCGTTAAGTATCAACGAATCCCATTAAAAAACACAAAAGCATTCATAGTCAAAATGTAGTTTGTAATAAAATAAGCAGTTTGCAATTAAATATTTTGCAAAAATTTATTAATACTCTGAACAGATTGAGAAGGAAATACGAACAAAACTATGTATTTCGGATGCAATGATTTACTTAAAGTTCTACATTTTTTCCAAGACGAAATGTTTGATTTCTTACGAGACGAAATTCAGTAGTTTGTAAGAAATTGTATGCTGGAAGGCGTTAACAGATTATTTCTACTTTTGTTTAAAAATATTAAATTAATTGTTTAGTTGCAGAAAGCATTGTTTTGTAGCTTTGTTTTTCCTTTGAAAAAACTCGCATTATTTGCTAAAAAGGACTTTTTGTTATTAATTTATTTATATATGTGTCCTAAACGTTTCATTCTAGTCATCAGTTATGCGTCATCGTTGTTTCCTTAGTAAAAATTAATCTGAAGTCTCGGCGTGATTTGCATCCGGTTGCTTGAATGCGCAAATAACAAGATCTGGATGACTAACTAAAGGAAAAGAAACTAAAGGACGGAAATGGATGAAAACAAGATCTTTCCTGCGGCGGCGAAATTATGGGCGAGTGTCGAAAGAACACGATCTATTTTAAACCAGGCGTCTGTGTCGATGATCTTAAGCATTTAGTTCGCTGCGACCTAAAGCGTTGTCTGAGACAAGCTGGTTGCCTTGGAGACGACTTCGAATGAGACGGTCGAACCTTTCGATCGACATTACTGCAGATTTGTTTCGATAATGTCTACACCAAACTTCTTCGGTGAACTCTTAAACAGTGGCTTAGAGACTGATGACAAAGAGCGAATCGCTGAATGTCTAGAACGATTCGATCAAGATCACGATGCAGCTCTGAATTTGCGTGAACTGTGTGCTTTGGCTGATGAACTGTTTGTCAATAGTAAAGGCGAACCTTACGACCTGCCTTTGCGTATGTGTGCAGATATATTTTATGCTTTTGATATGGACCGAGATGGAAAGATTAGTGGAGATGAACTGAGTGTAATGTGGCCCAATTTTATTCTGCCTATCATACGGCCGACGAGTGCTTTGATAGTTATAGATGTACAAAACGATTTCATCGATGGCTCATTAGCTATAAGAAACTGCCCTGCTGGTCAAGAAGGTAAAGAAGTTGTCCCTGTCATAAATCATTTACTTCAGACTGTACCTTTTAATTACATTTTTTACACCTTTGATTGGCATCCGGAAGACCATGTTTCCTTCATTGACAATATTCATCTCCGAAATTTTCACGAAAGTAGTTTGGTATCTAAAGAAGAAGCAAAAATTTTTGACACCGTAGTCTTTGAAGGTCCTCCAGAAATTGAACAAAAGCTCTGGCCTAGACACTGCGTCCAGAAGTCCTGGGGATCTGAGCTTCACTCTGAACTGAAAATAGCTGAAAATGCCATTTTTATTTATAAAGGAACTTGTTCGGATATTGACAGTTATTCTGCTTTTTGGGATAATCAGAAGCTTTCCCAGACCAATCTTTCTGAAGAACTTAAGACTAGAGGTGTGACAGATGTCTTCGTCAGTGGCTTAGCAACTGACTATTGCGTTGGTTATACTGCCTTGCATGCTCTGGAGCACGGGTATCGAACCATTCTCATCGAGGATGCCTGCAGGGGAGTGGATCTTAAAGACATTAAAGCGATGCAGGATAAACTTGTAGCTGAACATGGCGTGGTGGTGACATCCGATGAAGTTAAGGATATGGTATTAGGACGAGACCGTAAGCCTGAATTGGGATATCGGACGGCAATGCTAGCCGCCGTTCAAATTGATTCTCGTTAAAATTATGATACATAAATCAGTTAGCTTGTTAAATGTGAATTAATGTTAGATCTGCGGAACATGGTAACTCATAGTTTAAGTGATACTTGCTAAATAGTAACATTAGAGCTTTTACGGAGACGTATTTCTCTAGAGGGTAAATTTACAAATAATATATGCATATGCCTTAAGTAGAATATGTTTTAGCTATGAAAATGATATTAGAAGGAAGCTTGTGTTTAACATAGTTTTAAAAATTGATGCGAAAGCTCGCTTTCTAGTTATACTTTAATTTTTCACTTTTACACATTTAATATTGATGTTAATTTTTCATGTAATTTTCCAGTTATTATTATTATCAACATTCTTCTGAATGAAAAAAGCAGCAAAATTACTTTTTTATTTTAACTAATGATATCTTTAATATATCTTCTTTAAAAACATTCAATGTAAAATTGTTTTTTCGTTGTAAGGATTTTTAAATGTTATATTATATTACAGAGATTATATATTATAGTTAAAAGGAATAACTGACGTAATATTACATTAAGTAACCTGCCTGAAGTGTTGATTTTGCTAAGGCAAACCGACATAATATTACGTTAAGTAAGCTGCCTGAAATGTTGATTTTGAAAAGTATATTTCGTTTGGTGTTATATATTTCATGTATAAAATATTTAGACATATAAAAATTTTAAAAGTACTTCCACTTTTAATTTCAATTATTCAATGTAAAGGCAAATAAATTTTAATATATTAAATTATAATGCAAATTAAAAAGTAATAAGCGTGCAAAACAACATTTCCATTAAAACTGAATTTCAAGAATTCTGAAAACTTCCATCTTTTAAATTTAAAGTTATGCACATCTTTTACATAAATTTTCCAACCACTGTTTGTAATAAAGCTAAAAGAAATCACATATAATTATAGTATTCAATTACGCATACATATGAAATTAGTGAAATGAAACAGACATAATCTCTAAAATATTCATGACATAAGATGATGAGTATGTATGAAATTAATGAAAATAAAATAGATATGATCTTTGAAGTAACCATGAAATAAAATCCTGACTATACGTAAAATTAATATAAGTTAAAGTCTCGTGATCTGTGATGTATCCATTGCATAAAATGCTTGGGTAAATGAAACCATTTGTTTTCGAAAATTCAAATCAAGTTATTTTCTTTCAAAAATTATAAAATTCATTTTGTGATTTAGAAATTAGATGCTTATAACTAATAATTCTGTCTTTGCAATAGCAAACTAAGGTGATATATTGAATGAATCAAAACACAAATATTGGCACTTTGAATTAACAATTATGATGCTACATAATTTTTGTTCTGCTCTTTTTTTCACTTGTTGATTACTAAGTAATTAAGAAATGAAGGTATCTAAAAAAGTATTTTTCTTTTTATCTTATTACTTGTTGGCATTTTATGGGTTAATTTAGTCAATTTCATCTCTCGTTTTTATATATTATAACAATTGATATGAAATTATTTGTTTACGGAACGTAAGGCTGAGTAATTCAAATAATAAATGACTTAAAATTATCAATACTGAAAGTGCTAAAACTAGTAATAATTGAGAAGAGAATGCTTGAATTTTGTGTTAATTTCTTATATGTAAGGGATTCTAATATTTTAGAGCAGTACTTTCTTTCATACTGAGTTAAATAAAATGTACACCTCAAATTTGCGTTTTAATTTTAAAAATATATAATTAACTATAAGATTGCATAAATTTACTCTAAAAACATCGCACATTTAAATACTTTTGTGAAATGGAAAAATTATCATCACTTATAGGTTAAGATTTGAAGATAATTTTTGCATTTACTTATAATATACGATTTGTGCTTGAAAAATGAAGGCTCAGAAATATTTATAATAAACAAAACAGAATATTTTATATTCTGATTATATGCTATTCACGTGCATGATACATATGCTACACATGTCGAAATGAAAGGCACTAAATAGCATTTCATATTTATTGTGATGACTGATGACTAAGATGTTAGGTGACCAGTTAGACGCTTTTAAAGAATTTCAAACAAAACAATGCATATTTCTTCTTTTGCATTAAATACGAAGACTAAATATATACAGTTAGGAAAGTTTCTGCTTCCTGACATTCAAATATGTTTCCTATTTCCTGCACGACAGCGGCATGTTAAATAACTTGACTTCTTCTATAGATGAAGTATATGAAAATTTTGAGTTTTATCATGCAATTATAGAGTTATTAAACTGTCACACTAAAGCTCTCATTAATTTAAAACGCTATGAAATAAATATCAATAATGACTGCTCGAAAAGAAATCATGGGGAATGCTTGATATTTTGCAGCTTTTTTAAATTTCACTTATGCGACCTGAAAAAGCTAAAAAACTGTGAAGACTTTCTCTGCCATTTTTCAGACAGAAGTACACATTCCGTTTACTCTCCAGTCGCAAATAATTATTTTAACGATGACGATTGAGTGAGTTCTTGTTTCAGTGCATGGCTGATAAATAAAATATTAATTTTATCGAAGAGGCGGGAGAAAGAAAGAATTCGCGGGGCGATCATAGGGGAATTTGTAAAATTCCGCTACCTACAATTAAGTAAATATTATTATCTGAAAGTTTTAAACTACAGTCTGAAGTTACCGACTGAGCCTCGCATTCAGATTTCAGTATAGTACCTGAAATAACTTTAAGCTTGTAGAGACATTAGGTTATTTTGAAGCATGAGAGATAAAAAATAAGCAATGCCATCGTCGGGACTCGAACCACGGACCTCTTGAATACGCGCCGATCGTGCTGACCACTACACCACGAAGGCATGCCAAGAAGGCGGGAGAAACACGTTATAAGCTAAATGTTACGGCTGGGTTAATAACGTAAGAACTAATTTCCGGAAATTCAGGATATAAAATAAAAAGTCTCGTATCAAAAGGAGCTGCTCTAACATTGATGGCAAAAAACACCTTGCTCTAATACTTATTATTCAACCATAACTTAACTCCGGGCGGAGACTTCTGTCCCCTCTCTCTCTATAAAGGATTGAATTACTGACTATGCAAAGTATCCCAGGATTACCTGTCTAAGGAGAGGGATGCCTTCATGTACCACTTTCTAAATGATCATAACGTTCATCGTACTCGAGTTACATGTGGGGAAAGCAATGAATGCATTCAAAATGGTAGCACATTCGCTAGTATTTGAACCTAAAGCGAACTACCATTTTTCATCGGCTTTGTGCAATCGGCTGCTGGTGGGATTTGCTTTTGTAAAGAAAATTCAAGACGTATTAGTGCACTTATTTTCACTCGACCGCTCGCAGACGAGATTTGGAACAAATATTTCTTGCTAGCAACGATTTCGGTTTTTCCAAGACATAAAATTCCTGTAGTGAAATAAATCAATAATAATAATAATAATAATAATAATAATAAAATCAATAATAATAATCAATAAAAGTAAATCAATAATACTACTATTTTCTCTCCCCTTTCTGCAAGCCTTCGTGGTGTAACGGTCGGCACACTCGGCGCGTATTCGAGTCCCGGAGAGGGCATTGCACATTTTTCACGTCTCCTGTAATAATAATAATAAAAAAAACCTAATGATTATACAGTGGCGGCCGAACTAAAAAGGTGGTGGATAATGATTCTTTACCACCAGGATTTGTCGACTGGGTCCCCAAATGCCCAGTCGCTCTTTAAAAGGGGGAGTATATAAGGTATTTTCTTCCTCCTTCCGCCTGCCTTCGCGGTGTAACGGTTAGCACACGCGACGCGCATTCGAGAGGTCCAGATTCGAGTCCCGGCGAGAACTTTGCTCTTTTTTCATGTTTCCAGCTTCAAAATAACCTAATGACTCTACAATACCTTCGACAAAAAAATGTTAAAAATAATGAATATAAATTTTTAAAATGTATATATATATATATATTTAGAGATCTGTCAGATACTGAAAATGTTGTTAACATTGTTATGTATGCAATACTTTTTTTATGGTACTGAAGATAAGGATTAACTTTGCGTTTATTTACAAAGCGACTAATTTCAAAAGTACAGCAAACATTCACTGAACCTGGAATCTGAATTTAAATCTTGATAAGTAGTTCAGGTTTTAGATTTTGGCAAAATATACAGGCAGAATTAATATAACTTTAACACGAAAAATAACCAACCTAACGATTGTTATAGAAGAAAGTCATATGAAAAAAGCATAAATTTTATCATTTATTTTATATTTACGAAAAATTGGGCATTTTCCTGATATGTTAGAAAATCCCCTAAAGTTTGTGAAAATAATCGCGGTAAAAGGTATGACCGATGACTCACAACATATTATAAATCGAGAAGAAATGCTGAGTGTAAATGACACAATTCGAAAATAAGTTTTAAAAAGGAATGCACTGCAAAATATCACTTAAGTGATTGTTCAAAGATACATAGCGCCAAATTTAAAAATAAGAAACAGGCTATTAGAGAGCTACAAATTGCTACTATACATGAATACATTTGATTTAACGAAATTTGGTTACATGATACTTTTAAGTAAGAACGCGCGAAACTTTAGTTTTTATCAAGCCTCGCATTAAAAGCATAACTTTGAGTAAAGGCTTGCTCTTAATCAAAGTAGTCAAAT
>KK121009.1:443168-469518 GCA_000611955.2 Stegodyphus mimosarum | reverse complement strand
GGAACGAGTATAATTTTTTAACTGGAGCTGTCCATACAGACAGCCCATATAAAAATTCAAATTCCGGTCTTTTTCTATTAGGTGTTCAAAACATCCATAATACACAAGCTGATATAATTTGATTCATTTCATAAACTGGAATTTTGGTTCTATGGCCAACTATTCAATCGATAATTTTATGAAATACCCTGCAATGTTGTGATCTCCTGGAACTTTTGACGCAAAGTAAAACTAATCACTATTTAACATTTAGTTGGGCAACTGGTGAAAACACATGTTGTTTTTGAGCAACTGTGCCAAATAAATGGTTAAATAAAAATCTAAATTTCCCAAATTAAAAACAAAACAAAAAAAAATCCGTTGAATTCCTATTTAAAATTCCTAAGCTATTAATGAGGAACGAGATTTAATGGGAACGAGCTACAGTAAATTTTTGATTGGAAAATCAGTAAATTGCTTTTATAAGAATAACCTTCTGACGCAACTATTACACTCCAACTAAATGCATTGTTTGGTTTATAAGATCATAAGTTTTCACATTTAAGCAAGTAAGAAATGTCACGCTTTCTAATAAATACAGTTTTGTTTTGCCTTTTCGAAGAGCGACTTGAGGTCTCATAGGTATTCATGTGTTTCAAAGGGTCACATGATAATATTTTATTGATAGATGCATAAAATAAGTTTATGCGGTAAAACAATTGATATATCAGTTGTAGCATTCATTATTTTAATTAACCAAATTATTTTTAGTTTGAACTTTCCTATCGATATCTCAAAGTTTCAGTTGCTGCCCGAATTTAGCGCGAGTGAGATATTTATGCAAATCGCATATATCTGTTAGCAGTTTAAAAGGCAGGAGTTAACGAGGGGAAAAATAGAGCCTTGGATTTATCGCCGAAAGGCTGTGCGCGCAAAGATTTACTCTGTCTACTAAAAGTTCGCCTTCATAGGCAATTTGCAATTACCAGTGTTTGCTAGTGAAATTCGCATTATTGCATTTCACTAAGAGTTAAGCTTCCCTCGCCGTCCTACTAAGAATTAAGTCAGGGAATTGAATTTGTTAACACACTTTATTTTCATATTATTTTAGTTCAGCCCAAGTAGTGGCTTACTCTCAATTTGAAGAGTTGTAAATATTTGAATTAAAGGGTCACTTTTAAACCCTCCTTCTGACTTTGTAGTTCTTCAACACTAAAGGACATAGCCTAGATCTGCTCACTGTCCTCCACATAAGGTTTCACAGTTTATGCTCACGAAGAAGGTCAAGAGATTGAAGGAGAAACCTTATACTGGCGCCCGAACATTTAAAATGATGGAAGGAAGTTGGAATATGCCTACTACATCCCAGAATACAGCTGCAATGCCTGATGGATTTGGATTCATAGTGGAAACCATCAGAGCAGCCATGAAGCCGGCAGTAGTTTTTGATGCCAGAGGACCTGTGAACACATTCCTGGAAAAGTTAGAAGCGCATTTTTTGCTGTATCCAGTTCCGGAACATCAGAAGGTCATATTAGCGACAGGAGCATTGAGGGGCCAAGCAGCGACCTGGTATAAGTGCATCGGAAAATGTCTGCTGGGAGAACCAGGAACGCCGACTTACACGTACGAGAATTTTAAACTAGCAATTTTGAGAGCGTTTCCTGTGGTTAAAGACCGTGCGAAACTCGAAGCTGAGTTGTTTAGCAAGTACCAACAGCGGGTGGATGAACTATCGGAATTTATTTTGAGAAAAATACAAGTCTTTAAATTATTGTATGGCACGAGGCCGGACCCGGAGATTATCCAGATAATCCTGCCCAGATTGTTACCATCGATACAAGATTTCATGGAGCTAAGAAATCCCGTAACGCTGGACAAGCTGTTTGAACTCGCCGTACAATTCGAGAGCCGGCGAGCGGCCGAAAATCAACGGAGACAATCGTATGAACAGCGGCTGCAGGGGAACCAGAATGCCGAAGGAAGAAACAGACGATGGCCGAGAACTACTGGTACCAGTCAAAATGCGAGCGGTCAACCGCGCCAAGTACAGCGCCAACAAAATAATTCCAACTACGGAAGAAAATCATTCTCCCCAGGCAGAAGCCAGCAACAGAAGAAAACACCCGCAAAGCATTTAAACTACTAAGGAATATTGCGGGGAAGGGGGTGCAATGTTCCGAGGAGAAGAAAAATCCCTCTGAAGTACAGCTAAATACGGTCATGGTGAGAAACATTGAATTACCGAGACTGCAGTTACTAATTAACAACGTACCCGCTACAGCTCTGTTGGATACCGGCGCTCAAGGAAGCTGTTTGGCAGAAGAGTTTTTTAAGAAGCACTTTCGTAGATATCGTCTGCATAGCGTGGAAGGAATGAAGGTGGTAGCAGCCCAAGGAAAAACGTGTCAATGCATGGGAAAAATCGAGCTGTACATCAAAATCGGCGAAGAACAAAAAAAAATTATGTTTCTTGTAGTGAAGAACCTCCAAGCATCGGTTATTTTAGGAACAGATTTCTTTGCAGCTGTGGATGCGAAAATCGATTTTGAAAACTCCACCTTGCAAGTAACCATGGACCCAGTTAAAAAGAAATCAACACCTCCCCCTGAAGTGGATTTAAGCCATCTAACGCCCGAAGAACAGGACAAGTTTCGGGAGTTGGTAAGTTATTTCGCTGATTTATTTGATGATATTCCAGGATTCACCCAGATCGTAGCACACGAAATTAAATTAACTACGGATGAACCTATACGTCAGCGTCCTTACAAGTACGACAAAGTTAAGGAGGAAATAATAAAATACCATATTGATGAAATGTTAAGAAACAAAATAATAACTCCTATTTCTAGTGCATATGCGAGTCCGGTTGTTTTATGTAAGAAAAATAATGATTTGCCGTTAACTGATCCATTAAGGTACAGGTTCGCTATTGACTACAGAAAGCTTAATAGTATAACAAAATTTCCAACTTACCCACTTCCGGTAATTGATGAAATTCTAAGAAGTATTAAATCAACAAAATACATAACCACCCTAGATTTGACATCCGGATATTTTCAGATAAGCATAAAGCCGGAAGATGTTCACAAAACAGCATTCATAACAAAATACGGTACATATGGCTTTTTGCGTATGCCTTTTGGATTGTCGGGAGCCCCGGCCACGTTTCAGAGGTGCATGGACAAAATTTTAAGGCCGGTAATAGGAAAAAGTACATTTATTTATCTTGACGATATAATTGTTACTTCAGAATCGCTGGAAGAACATATTAAAGACCTTCGAGAAGTCTTTACTCTTTTGAAAGATGCAGGACTTAAAGTGAACATTAAGAAATGTAAATTCGCGGCAAAAGAACTCAAATATTTAGGGTACAAAATTTCTCAAAGGGGGATCGAAACAGATAAATCTAAAGTTATAGCAGTGAAAAATTACCCAATTCCGAATACAGCCAAAAAGTTAGCGACTTTCTTGGGTATGTGCTCATATTATAGAATTTTTATTAAAAATTTCGCAGAAATTGCTGAACCATTGTTAAAGTTGAGAAGGAAAAGAGTTCGTTTTGCGTGGTCTTCAGAAGCAAACGCCGCGTTTGAGAAGTTAAAAGAATCTTTAATTAATGCACCGGTTCTAAAGTTCCCAGAGAAAGACAAGGGTCTAGAAATTTATGCAGACGCATCAGATTACGCAATCGGAGCCGTGTTAACACAAAATAGAAAAGCGATTGCCTTTTTTAGTCGTACATTGAATGATACGCAAAGAAATTATTCGGCAACGGAGCGTGAAACTTTAGCAGTGCTCGCAGCTGTTCAAAAATTTTGTGTATATTTTGGGAGTTCTCCCGTAACAGTATATTCAGATCATGCGGCAGTTACCAGATTATTTTCAGGAAAGAATCTTTCGCCACGCTTAATTCGGTGGACTCTAAAGTTGCAAGAATTTAATCTCATTATCAAACACACACCGGGAAAAGACAATGTAGTGGCCGACGCATTATCCAGAATAAAGTTAGACGAGAACGGCGAGAAAATAAAAATAGCGATGCTTCAGGCAAAGTCATTGACTCTCGAGAGACTGTAATGGAAGAAATTGCTAGGGATCCCGAATTCGGAAATATTTATAATTATTTAAAAGACCCAGATAACTTCCAGCATATAGACATTAATGCAATACGAAGCAGAGCACAGAACTATGAAATCATTGATGGTCTCTTATTTTATACTAAAGTTACGAATCAAAATAGTGAATACAGACCAGTCATCCCGGCCAAATTAATTTTAAGTATCTTGCAAGAGCTCCACGATTCGCCTGTCTCGGGCCATTTTGGAATTAGAAAAACAATACAACGCGTACGCGAGGCGGTATATTTTCCGCAATTACAAAAGATAGTTAAAAATTACTGCCAGACTTGTCACACGTGTCAGATAAATAATGACGTAAATTTCCGCCCGGCCGGGTTATTAACTAGTATTGAGTCTAGGTTCCCCAATGAAATAATTGGTATTGACCTCTTAGGCCCCTACCCCAGGAGTCATGTAAATAAGGCACGATTTTTATTAGTCATTGTGGATCATTTCAGTAAATGGGTTGAGTTGATACCACTTAAGCGGGCTTCAGCAAAAGTCGTTGCAGATTCGTTTTTGAACAAATATATTTTAAGATATGGATGTCCAGCGAGGGTGATTAGCGATAATGGTCCCCAGTTTGTAAGCAGTACATTTAAAATGATGTGTGACAAGTTGGGCATTAAGCATATGAAAATGGTACCCTACCGCCCACAATCAAATATAGCGGAACGGGTAAATAAGAATATTGTAAAATTGATTAGAAATTATGTGCAAAAGCACCATTCTAACTGGGATGACTGCGTCGAAGAATTTGCATTCGCCCTCAGAACGGCTAAGCACGAGACAACGAAGAAATCCCCCGCCGAATTGTTTTTGGGCAGGAAGATAATGACCCCCTTAGATAAATTATTTTATGTGAAAGATAGAGCGCCGGAATTTCAAATGGGTGAAATAGAAAAAATGTTGAAGGAGGCAGAAAAGTGCTCCCGGGAAGCGCAAAAGAAACAAAAGATTTACTACGATTCAAAAAGAAGAACCGTAGAATATAAAGTGGGGGAGGAGGTGTTGAAACAAGCCCACGCACTTTCATGCGCAGCAAAAGATAAGGTCGCAAAATTTTGCCCAAGATGGCATGGTCCTTTTGAAATTACAAGAATAGTTGAATGCCGTGCATATTTAAAGAATGAGAAGGGCGAAGAGACTGTGGCAAATTTCGATCAAATTAAACATTATTATCGAAGAGCTAATAATAATATTTTGAAAGACATGTTGCAGGGTCCAGCCTCACAGAATTTTTCTAAGATTCAAGAGCCCCAACCAGGTCCCTCAAAAACAAGAGAACCCAGTTTGAAAAGGAGGTTACCAGAAGAGAGGAAGCCGCAGCCAAAGAAAAGACCACCCCAAAAAGAAAAAAGGACAAACGCTAAGCAACAGTCTCAGCAACAAAAGCGTCTAAGGAAGGAACGTCCAAATGAAAACACTATGAAAGCTCCACCACTACGGAGGGAACAGAACGGCGAGAAGCGAGCCGCCGAAGGTGCCAACCCACAACGAAGGAGCCTACGAGTGCAGGAGAAGGAACGAGCCAGTCTGGAGAGGGAGCAAAGACTTCAGCACAAACGGAAAGCGCCACCCACCATTCGTCCCAACAAGGTGTTTCTGGAGGAAAGAAGATCGACCAAACGAAAGGCAGCCCCAGAGTTTCAATCTAGGAGTAACAAGCAAAGAATAGCCCAAGCCACAGTATATCCAACCTTTCAGGAATGGACAAAAAAACGCCTAAAAGACTGGCAGAAAGATAAGTAGATTCTTTATTTTCTTTTAAAATTCACACAGTTATGTTTCTGATTTAAGTGCAAGTTGCAGATTTAAAAGGGAAGTTACCCGAGTCAAAAGCCGGTTGCCGAAAGCGTAAAGGACACGCTTGAAGGAACAACTTAATTATGCAGCGGAAGAAATTCGAGAGTTCAGTTGAAAAACTGTGAGACTTCGTGAAATGTTCTTTGTAATCCAGAACATGGGATTCATCGATTTTAGTCAAAAGACTCTCTGTAAATAGGAAATTGAATTGTGTTAATTAAAAGCAACTAGTACGTAAGTTGTATAGCAAAACTGTTGTATTATATTTTTCTATGTATAAATAATGAATGCATTTAATGTAAAACTGTTTTCTATGTAATGCATGATTTGTTGTAAGCCTTAAGCACTGGTTTTGTTTATATCGAATATTTTGGAAAAGCGTAAAGGATACGCAAGTTAAAATTAAAATGTAATGTAAAAGCGTAAAGCGCGCTAAATTAGAAAGTGAATATATAAGTGTTATTTAACGCAATGAGCATTTAAAGAAAATTTGAATTGAAGATTGAAAGAATGAATTATATGTATGAAATGCAATTGAAATGTTTGAATGTTGTACGTAGTGTTCTCTGGTTTCACACAAAAGTTTAAAGTTCATTTCATGTTAGAACCTCAGGGCATTTCAGATTTGTTTTAGGGGAAGTCTGAGGTCTTGAAAGTCGAAGAATTAACCCCAATAGAATTGAAGTCAGGTGGTAGTTGTGAACACTTGACAAAGTAAAACTGCGTGTTTTTCACAAACACCACATTTGGCCAGAGAACAAGGGGGATGTTTTAAAAATGAATGAGTGTAAAATGAATGCGTGTGGCGAAAAGCGCTAATAGAAATTAAAAAACGCGAATACCTAAAGCGCGAATAAAAGGTCATTACGGAAAGCATCAGAGGAAGGGAATGTTGTACTTTTCAGGTGAAATGTACTTATAACATGAAATTAAAATTTATTTCCTTCCAGATTGGAAGGAACCAGATAGAATCCAGCCAAATTCCTGATGGATCTTTTTGATGTGAAGACGGAAAAAGATATTCTATGTTAAAATATCTAAGACACAAACAGAGAGTTAAACTAAATTTAAAACTTACAATTGTAAAGGATGGCGAATAGGAAGGAAAATTTAGATTTAGAATTTAGCATCTTCACTAAAAGCCGATTTTAGGCTACTTAGTTTCAGACTACTAAATTCTGGGAGCAACTTTGTAGCATTCATTATTTTAATTAACCAAATTATTTTTAGTTTGAACTTTCCTATCGAATTCTCAAAGTTTCAGTTGCTGCCCGAATTTAGCGCGAGTGAGATATTTATGCAAATCGCATATATCTGTTAGCAGTTTAAAAGGCAGGAGTTAACGAGGGGAAAAATAGAGCCTTGGATTTATCGCCGAAAGGCTGTGCGCGCAAAGATTTACTCTGTCTACTAAAAGTTCGCCTTCATAGGCAATTTGCAATTACCAGTGTTGGCTAGTGAAATTCGCATTATTGCATTTCACTAAGAGTTAAGCTTCCCTCGCCGTCCTACTTAGAATTAAGTCAGGGAATTGAATTTGTTAACACACTTTATTTTCATATTATTTTAGTTCAGCCCAAGTATTGGCTTACTCTCAATTTGAAGAGTTGTAAATATTTGAATTAAAGGGTCACTTTTAAACCCTCCTTCTGACTTTGAAGTTCTTCAACACTAAAGGACATAGCCTAGATCTGCTCACTGTCCTCCACATAAGGTTTCACAGTTTATGCTCACGAAGAAGGTCAAGAGATTGAAGGAGAAACCTTATACAGTTTCATATTAAATACAATCAAATGTTTCTCAGAAAATGTTTTACTATAATACTGATTGGACTGTTATTCGTTAGTCTCCTTCTTGGAAATACGTATCAGTATCAGTAAATGGGGGTTCCTGCATACTTTCTCTCTCTTTCTGTATGTATATATATATATATATAAATATATACCATAAAAAAGAATTTGTATCATTTGCGAGCTTAATACAAAAGGAATAAAAGGTTTAAAAAGGAATCAAATGTAGACTACTAAATAGCATGTTAGGTTAACCTAATTCACAACACTTTGTTTAATCTTCCTGTGCTTAATAGGAACTGTCAATTTTGCACATTATAAGACTCTAAAACCGCAGTTCCATAGATCTCTGTCCAAATTACACTTCCGCTTGCAATTTAAACTCAACCTACTTTGTATTCTAATTAAAGTTGACTGAAGAAACAGAAGTTACAGGGAAGAATTAGCGTAAAATAACATAACTGGAAGAAAAATAAGCCGATGTGAAATTTAAAAGAAGGCAAAAAATCAGTCTCAGGTTGGGGCAAATTCTGAGTAAAATCAGACCGACTTCGAGGACAATAAGCTTTTCTTTAAGGAGAAAATATTTTTGCCAATTATTTCAAAAAATATTTTGCAAATTTTTTCAAACTTTATTTTTTATATTTTGAAGAAGACAGGCCTATGTCTGGCGCCATTGAAACAGATACAGTTTTATTTGAAATCGGTCCCTATCTAAGGTTGTTTGTTTGCTTAATTTAAAATTAAAGTAACTTGTTAGGCAAAATAAACATTACAAGCTTTTTCGAAAAAGTAAGGTTGTGGGTTTTTACTTATTTAATTCCAAAGTTCTGTCTTAGAACCCCACGAACACTAACAAGCGAAAACTTGCTTAAGTGTGTGAACAAAACAAAAATAAAAATAATACTTACAAAGCCTCAACTAAAAATTTAAAACAAGATTAATTTATATCTTACACCATAATATTCAATATATTTCACATTTGTTGACTGTTAGTACAATACAGTAACATATAAAACTGCAGAATAATTTTTATTGATCGCAAATGATATTAATACTGATTATTTAATTTTTATTCTGCAAGAAGAATGAAGAATACTTGTTTGCAAACTCAATTTAGAAAGAACACTAACATAGAAACACTTATTTCTCTAGGAATGTTTCTAGTCCTCACGTTAAATTTTTAAATATTATAAAATACCCTAATTAATCAGATATCTCTCCACTTAAACTACTGGATATAACAAAAAGTATTTTTACTTGGAAGGATAAAATAATACGTTTTATACTTAGTAAGACAAAATTCACATTGCAAAAGGTATTTGTCCCCTCTTAACATTTAGGCGCTTACTAAGCGAGAGCAGCAAATTTTTGCTGAAAAAATATCAAAATGATATTGACTTATATTCAACTAAGAGAATTTAGAATTTACTGATTAACATTAATTACAAAATCAAGAAAAACTGCTGCGCCTACACACAAGTCAAGCCTGTGTGGTTTCTAATTAAAAAAAGAATTCAATAGGCAGAACTTTTAATTCCGCGCAGCCTAATCACACAGAGCTTAAATACAAAAGTTTCTGATTAATAGCTAGTCAAATATTCCCTCTGTATATATTCTGGCATCAACGGTAACTCTGGCGTTTAACTAGCCCTTTCACCTGTCATGTTTTGACTTTTTGCAAGATTTCTTCTTTAAGAATATCTCCAAGTCGGTCAGTTTGGTTTTGGTTCTCAAAGGTAAAATACTTAAGGAAATAAAGCATAATAACCAACAGAAAATCATTTTATTTTGAAAGACAGTGAATATTTAATCGCTTAAATTATGACTGGTTTCGTAAGCATTACTTATAGGAAAATCAGCATATCTTTCGCATATATGTAAGGTTTTACTTTTAACTAACCAGCCATCTTACTAAGCCGCTCTGATCGGTACAATGGTTGGAGATACTGGTTGCTGTATCATTTGGCCCGGGTTCGAATCCCGAATTTTTCCGGGATTGGGCTTTTACAAGTGGGTAATGCCTGCAGGGCATGGGAGGGAGGCACTTGAATTACTAGCGTGCCGAAAATCCTCCCGAGAGCTTTAGTAGTAGAGAAGAGGAACGGGAGTCCTTCGGGATGTTCTTTACCATAATTTGGATGAAACTTCCCCCTTTCTCACGGGTGTAATTCTGTCCCCCACTCCTCTGGACCTCGGGTAAACGTTCTTGGTTATGAGATGGTTAGTAACTGTTTAGTATTAACCACTTCCGACAAATGTATAAAACTGCAAATATTCTATCAGTAGGAACAACTTTCATAATCTTCATCACAATGCAAGTTAGTTTAAATCATGAATATTTAATTTCGAACTTTAATAGAGAGTTTTGGGCAGTTTTGGGCTGGCTGTTACTCGGTTTTAGATATCTACTATTACATTTAGCTTGCTGTTATATCTTCGCAAGCGCTTAGTCAGGGAGAGCCAAGGTTTAGACTAGGCTTTGCTAATTTTGTATTCTACATTTGATTTCATTTGAATTTGTGTTGAAAATTGCTTCTCTATCTTTAAGTTAACCGACTTTTGTTCCCGTTCATTTGCCATTCGTGTAACTGCAAAATCGGCATGCTAATAAACAGTTTCATAATTTTAAAACCTAATTAGATGAAATAGAACATTTTATGAGCATATTTATATCCGATTAAAACTACTTTATCTAACACAGCATTTTACAACGACTTATTAACCATGTTAAGCTAAGGATTACTATACAAGTAATATGAATTAACGTTATAGTACACTATTAAAAACTTTAGCTAAATGAATCATACAAAATGCACCGTACTTAATGAAACGTGAGTGCTACTGCTATACCAGAACTGTTTACTAACTTTGCCAACATGCGGCACTGATAAAATTATTATATTTTTAGATGAAGATGTCAACTTTAATTTATGCGTGGTCAACTTAGTCCCTTTCTAAAGAAAATATGGTCCTTCTTCAACAGATTCTAAGCTACTCTACGTTAAAATTGATTTAACGTGAATGTTTGTTATTTACCAACGTTGGATTTCATTTCCTGACATGTAAGCTGATAGACCTCGAGAGCATTGCCATAATTACATATACCATACTATTTCCTGACTTGAATTCTCAGCATTTTTCCGTTATTGAAAGACTCAAGACCACATTACAGTAATATATATACTTTATGTAATTTACAATAAATTACAATAAGAAAACTCTAAAGTAAGCATCTCGTTCAGATTAGTTGTGTTCTTAGAAACTTTAATTTTCAAGATTATTTTCTTTTTAACAGGATTCTTTTAAGTGGACTGATATCTTTATTTTAATTGAATAGCAATGGTGAGTTATGATTTGAACCTAGAAAATAATTTGATGCTTACTTGGAAGTAAGATGAAACAATCTCTCTTATTTTAGTTGTTCTTAATTGATGGTAGATTGGTTTATCCCCTTGATAAGCTGATTAATCTGCTATCGATAACAATAACTGGTTTTTCAATACTTAAAAACGTTTTGCTTTTGATTTTGGCACTTTTGCGATTTAAGTTTTTCCTTAACTGTTTTTAAAGCAAAGCAGGATTAGAAAATTACATTTTTAAATTCTTTTTTAAATTCTGAAAAATACCTTTTCGACGATGATTTTAAATTGAATTTCTGTTCCTTGGAGATGGTATATGGAGAGTTTTCTTATTGTAATTTATTGTGAATTATTGGTTTATTACTTTACAGCTTTAGTGTAAGTCTTGGGCTTTTTAATTTACTTTTAATAACTTTATGTAATTCAGATAGTGATGCATTCACAGTTCAGTTTGAAAGGCACATTCATATATATGTTTGAAAATTAATAAAATGTTTCTGAAACTTTAAAGTTAGGTGAATTGCTAAGAATGTTTAAAAGTAGTTTAGTTCAAAAGAAATATATTTTGTATAAGCATTTAATGAGTATATTTAGAGTATTTGAATATTGTTCAAAGGTTTATAAGAAGAGATATATCACATTTAGAAACGATTCGACGACCAGACTTTATCCTGAATTCATCATATTTAAAATGTATTGAGAATAAAAAGAGTTGACTCACAAATGGACACCAGTGCAGATATATGCTAAGCTGCATTCATTTTTCCATCACAATTACTTCATTCTGTGAGGTAAAACTAATGATCCTTTAAGAATTAAAATATTTTAACATTATGTACTAATTTCTAAGCTTCAAAATGGGAATTTAAACTTGATTAATTCAAAAATATGCATGGAAGCACGAATCTTGTACAGCTTTATATTTCCTGGTATGTATTCAAAGAAAGAAAGAAGTTAGCAGTATTATAAATAATTCTTTTTAAAAAATAAATCATTTGAGATTAATTAATTTTAATGCCAGTCTTTAAAAATAACCACATTTTGAAATTTTTTGTCTCAGATAATCGACATTAGAATTAAAATTGCTCAGTAATTTATCATATTTCCAGATTCTAAACAGGCATTTGAAAATTTTATGTCTTATGCCTAGGTTAAGTATTTTTATGCTTTATGTACAAATTTATTAGGTTCTTGTACTTAAAAGAATCGATACTACTGAATACCAGAAAGCAAGACATGTGAAGACACTATGTACTTCATTTAATATAGTACTTGCCATTGATATAAATACATTCTGATAACTTATAATGATGTCATTCTTCATAACATTACAAAGTTTCAGGAAATTGTAATATTTTTGCAACCCAGCGAACAAGTAAATTATTGCTAAAAATTCTGTTTGATTGAAAAGTATCATCTATAAGTATTGTAAAATAGTGTTTTTCCATTAACTTAAATTTGCATTTGGAATAAAATTTTGTTCCTAGAATGGAAGACTAATCATTTACAGTAATTACATTAGGAACTACATGGCAGTTTGCACAATATGGATTTATTCTTCTTAGTGTGCTACATTTTCATGATGCCAATAAACGTACCTTCGGTTCTCTTGATGTTGCTTTCCTAATTCACATCTAATTCATATTTTATATAATTTTTTTCGGTTGAAATTAGGAACCTGTATGCATTCATTCATGTCTCTTCAGCTTTCAAGTTATTACAATTGTTTGTTAAGTAAATACTATTTCGTTAAGCGAGTTTACTTGAATTTTGAATAAATTTTTTTTCCTAAGAGGAAAGATTAATTATTTAAAGTAAATGCACCAGCAACTAAATGAGAGTATGGTCAATTTGAATTTTTTTCTGCTTCATATGTCTCATTTGCATGTTGCCGATGAACGTATCTTCAGTTCTCTTGATGTTTCCTAATCCATGTTTTATACCATTTTTGGTTGAAATTAGAACGTACATGATTTGCCTTATATGCTATTCATGTCTCTTCAGCTTTCAGTTTATTACATTTTTTTTTTACTAAATACTATTTAGTTAAGCGAGTTCACTTGAATAAGGCTTCAAAAATATAAGTTATCACGTTTAAGAAAGCATTTAGAATATCTCGTAACTGAAGTAATACAAAACAATCAAAGATATTGAAGAAATTTCAGTGATAAACTGGATTTTTTATTGAGTTCCACATTTGTTTTCAGCGAATAAAAATATTGAAAACATAAAAACTCTTCATAAAATAGACCTGTCGCACATTTAATCGTTTATTACAAAAGAAATTTCACGAAAAATAAAATTACCATACACTTTTATCTTCTATCATAAAACAGCTGAACCAATATCATGTAAAACACAACTTCGATAAATTTTTACCGTCTGTTACAATTTTAAAATGGTTATTCCGTTAAAATATAAATCAATCAAAAGTACGCAGCAAAATAATTTTAAAAAAAGCACTTTCAATGATCAAGTTAAAAACAGTGTACATTGTAGATGAGAAAACACGCTTATGAAAGAAATGCACTTTGTAAAAACAAATAAAATTCCCAATAAATGATTACTTAAAAATATTACATTTATATTCAACAGCAAAACATTTTGAGTATGAGTTGGATGAAAAGTTCAGCCAACTACAAGAAAATGTGTTGATCGTTTTGTTAGCTCAACCTCCACATTTGACAGCAAACTTTTCCAACAGGACAGTCCCCGTCTCGAGGGAAGCAGCAACGATTGACAGGTCTGCAGATTCGTGGAGCCATGCAAGCAGTCAGAGGAGCAAATGCAATATCTATTAAAATGTAAAACAAGTTATTTACAATTCTATTTTCGTTATGCTTGTATGTTACAAAATATTTGACAACTTAATAGTTAGTTTTAAAATAACATCATTTCGGAAATATATTTCCTTCATAAAATGTCACGAATGTTCTTTTATAAAAACTGAAAAAACTAGTAATATTCTGGCTAAAATATTCAGCAGTTACTTAAGAATAGTACACATTTTTTAAGACCGTTGTTATAACTTATTGAAGAACAGAAAACTTATTAGGAACAATAAAATGAAAGCTATATCACAGAATGAACATAACCTATGTTCACTTTACTAAGAAGAAAATATAGTAATTCAGTTACATTTTTTAATAGAGAAAATGGACAGTTAAGAAGAAGAGCAATCATGCTCGTAGAAAATTATCATACGCATAATTATCAGTTCTGATGTCCTATATGCCACTGAAAACGTGGCCGAAGATCCAAGGAATTTGAAATTTTAACAAGTGTATACATGATCCATATGTGTGCAGAAGTATACAGGGTCTCTGAGAATGAATGGTTAGATTGCATGAAGTCTCTATGGTATGTGTGTTAGATGAAAGAGATTAAAAGAACTTTCCTTTTAATCCAGTAACTTAAAACGTCAGGCACAAAATCAATTAATTTAAATTTGTGCATCATTAATAGCCCGACAGACGTCATAAAGGTATTCGGTTCAGGTCCATACTCTGGCAAGAACTTCTTAACACTTGTATTGCTTGTATGATGCTGCCTTTGAGGTGATCTAAATCTTCAGTCCTTTCACTGTAAACTTCGTTTTTGACAAAACGGTAGAAGAAGAAATCTAGTGAGGATAGATCAGGAAGTCTTGCGGGCGATGAAATAGATCTGTTTCTACTATTCCACCGTCTTTAAAATCGATATTTCAGTCCTTCTTCCACTATTCGCAAAGTGAGGTGGTGCTCCATTTTGTTAAAGAATCTGTAACTGAGAGTCTCCCATTTCCGTTTGTTCGATTTGAGGATGCAAAAAATCTGCAGCATATTCATGTGCAGATTGGCTTTGATATTAGTTGCTACTCATTAGATCCTACTACGTAATGGTGAAACCACCTTAGCAAAATCTCGAATATATTCATGTGTCACACGGGAATTCGTAGAGCCCCAAATTTGGCAATAATGGTAATTTGCGCAGCTGTTTATGCGGAATGTGGTCTCCTTCTATAGATGCAAGGTTTTAAGATATTCAGATTCATTAGCAAATCTGATTGAGTGGTCGAGCGGTAAAGATCGCTAAACACTGATAGTTCGACTCAAGCTAAACTGCGACTAACCGCATGTGAATTTTCGTGGTTTTTCGCATGAGTAACGAGAATATGAGCACATTTTCCTCAGAAAATCTTCTAGAGGGCCTCCCTTTCTTTAGACAGGTAGCCCTGGCGTGTATAGGGTGTTTGTTTTTAAACTCATGCTACTCAGAGTCATCTGTAGCCTGATCTATCAGCTGAAGTGCAAGCAGATTCGATGGGGGGGGGGACTATGACGACATGGTAAAAGAAAAAATGTTTCGAAAGTCGCCGATAGGGGAAAATGTGGTGCTATTGCAGTCTACGATGCCCAAAATTTGCATAAAGCGCAGGTAAAATTTTAAAATGCAAATGCCCAGTTACGTAAATGGCAACAGCTACAGTAACTTAGTCAATAAAGTTAAAAGGATAAAACCGAAGGAAATTCCGAATGTTAGCTAGATTCAACATGCGTCTCACTTTACCTCAGTCCACGTTACTTGTAAATTAAATTTGCTTTTTCTTCACCAATCGGACGCAGCTGTCGTTCATCGTGAGTTTAGAAATCATTCTGTATCAATCAATGCATTCAAAAGCATAATTCGAAATTTAGAGAAACAGGATCCATAGTAGTTCGATAGAGAGCGGAAACTGGTGCCTGATGGGACAGTTACTGATGTCGCGACTGCTGTAGTTGACGACGCCCAAGACAATCTCTGGTAGATGCAGTGCCAGAAGGTAACGCCGGTGGCACGGAAAATCTTGCCGAAAGTTACACACTTCTACTAATATACGCTGTGTGCAGGAATTAAATCACAACGATTATGATAAATGGGTGGTATTTGCTTTGACATTTCTTGCCAGAATAGACGTCAACAATGCTTGGCCGTGGAGAATTTTGTGAGGAGGTAAGGCCCATTTTCATCTAAATAGGACTGTTAGCCCTCATTGTTCTAGAATATAGACATCCAAACAGCCCCATGCATTTCAAAAGCATAACGCATTTACCAAAATTCATTGTTTGGTGTGGCTTCACAGCAGACTTTATTATCGAACCAGGTCATTACTCTAACAGGACCACAGACTTGTACCATCACCACGTAAAGGTATCTGACCTCACTCCACAACTTTAGCAAAGACTGGATTAGATAAATTTTATGCAGTATGCAGCACGACCGCACGTTGGTATATTGGTACAGTGGCTGTTACGCCAGCATCTTACAGAAGAAAGGGTCATAAGTCACCTTTTTCCCAATCTTCATGGCAGCCTAGCTTCTCGGATCTAACTAAATGTGACTTTTCCCTATGGGGTTCCAAGGCCTATATTGGTGGGGTCTTGACCCCGACGGATAAGGAAACTTTAAAGGACAACCGTGCTGTGCTGAGCATTCCTGGCGACCTGTCACGTTCGGCCGTCGAGAATGTTGTGTACAGGATGTAGTGTCTAGTCCACGAGAAGAGTGGTCACATTAAAAGAGGTCTGTGGACAAAACGAGAAAGACTTTCACTAAATTGTGTAATTCTCCGCTGTGTATACTACAACATAGCTATATTTTCCCTTATCGTCGACTTTTGGAATTAATTTTTCTCACGGAATGCTTTTTCCCATGTCGTCATTAGTTCCCCATACCAAATTTGGTGGCATTTCAGCTAATAAATCAAGCTACGGATGGCTCTGAGTAGTGTCAGTATAAAAACAAATGTCCTGCACCTTTGCCGTAATTAAATAAATGTAATACAATCCTACGCAGCATGCTATTAGCGTAAGAAACATTATAGTATTTGCCCTGCAGTTCAATTCAAGTGCAGTAGTTGGATTTTAATTGTTAGCTACTGTAAGAGCAACAGCGTAAAAATTAACTGACATAAATTAGACAAAAACCTAATTTAATTTAGAGAAAAAATGCATTTAAATATGTTTAAAATTATTCTTAAACGCTTTTGGTTCAATTTAAATTTAAATTTCACTACACATGCAATCAAACGTACCTTATCTTGTGATAACCTTATTACAATCCAAGCAAAAATAAAATTATAAGAGTTTTTTAATATTTTTTCTTCTTTACCTTTGAGCTAGAACTTTCTAGGTGATTTTAAACAGGTGGTTACAACAATTCTATGTTATATGACTTATAAGGTATTTCTTCCACCTTCGTGGCAGAAAATTGAAGATCACAGCTGAGCTCCAATAAATAGATAATTATACTTTATACCCGGCTTATATTTAATCTAAAATAAGATACGGGCTTTTATTTTGGTAATAAAATTAATGCAAACCACATTGCTTATCTAATTCTCTTGCGAAGGATTTTTATTGCAGGATTTTGCTTTTATAAACATATTGAGCAAGTTACTAAAGTAACACCAGGCATATTAGAAGGATGAAGAAATCATTGAACGCGGGATTATTTTAATACGTTTTAAATTTTAGGTCTGCATTAAGTAACTTCTTAGAAAGAAGAAAATTTTAGAATAGGCACTAACATGATTTTAACATTCACAATCATTTATTAGTATTCATTCCATGATTCCATGGTGTCAAATAAGGAAAGCAGAATGATTTAAATCTGTTTAGACTTATGATCTATAGCTACAGCATTGTTAACTAACTTCCTGCACTAACAAATATTTTTTTTATTTTTAATATCCATTGGATATTTAGTTTGATATAAATGATAATACATTTTCTTTTTCTGCATAACTCTGTAAGTCTTATTTGCCTAAATTCATTGCACTGTTTTAGTTTAATAATTAATGAAGAAGAATGAATTCAATCAAGACGAATGTAAGGGATTTTATTTTTCCTTCCTTACCGCTTGCTTCGTGATGTAACTGAAAGCATATCCAGCTAGCAGTAGGGAGGTCCGGAGTTGGAATTCCGGTGAGGGTGTTGACTAATTTTTCTTGTCTCCTGCTCCCATAAATACTGAATCGCTCTCTACGTGTAGTTAAATCTTAATTTTAAATTATAATTACTCATCGATTTATACTACTTTTCTCATATTGTTCTTTGTATTTCAAACGTATGCAGAAAAACTCATTTGCTAAAACGTAGAAAATAAATATTTCTAAACAATTAACAAACCTTAAGGGGAATGTTTCTTTCGCGATTTTTATATTTTAGGCCGAACTGGAGAAGATGATCGAGATAAGTTTCGCTAAAAATTTTATTTATTTTCATTTGGAAAAAAGTATGATTTTATTAAAGTTATAAGGTATTTCTCCCGCCTTCGTGATGTAGAGATCAGCACGCTCGACGCGTAACCGAGAAGACCGTGGTTCGATTCCCGGCGAAGGCGTTGCTCATTTTTCATCACTCCTGCTTCCCAAATAAATCCTAATGACTCTACACTGGCGCCCGAACTAAAAAAGGTGGTGAATGATGATTCTCCACCACCGGGATTTGGCGATTGGGGTTCCCTGAACCCCAGTCGCACTTTAAAAGGGGGAGTACATAAGGTATTTCTTCCGCCTTCTTCGCATGCCTTCGTGGTGCAGTGGTCAGTACGCTCGACGCGTAACCGAGAGGTCCGTAGTTCGATTCCCGGCGAAGGCGTTGCTTATTTCTCATATCTCCTGCTTCGAAATGACCTAATATCTCTACAAAGTTTTCGGGTTTTTTTTTATTACATTGAGCTTTTTCTTCATTAATTTCAAGAACTTGTATTTAAAAGTAAAACTATGATGATCTAAGTTGCTATTTATATACCTCTTCATAGCACTTGATATAAAGTTTCCAGTTTAAAAAAGGTATACTTTCAGTCATCTGTCTTATTGCAATCTTTAGAACTGTACTATGAAGAAGAATTGGATTATGTTATGGATGTATAGCTGGATTAACTGCATTAAGAAATCTCCCCAAAGAACGTCTATGTACAATACATATTCTTTGCTCTCCCTTCCCTACTCTGGCGACTTACATTCTAAAAATCTTTTTTCTCTGTGCATTATAAGTAAGATGTGCACACATAGATTCCTCGTCCTCTTAGAAGAAGAGTTAAATGAATATTTAGATATCTGGCTGATTCATACCACTAAGCAGCACGGTGGTAACAAATTTTAACAGCTGGGGAAAATCTCAAAACTGCATCGATAAATACTCCGTTTTACACGCTACAATTAATCTACCATATTTTAATTTTGCGTGTTCTTTTATTTTTTACACCCGTCAAATGCTTCACTTGAACCACTCACGCCAATGTTCTATTTCTCCGAAAGTATTTCCTTCGAAAATATAAAATTGAAACGTATACCAGTAGGGTAATCTGCATCTATACATGCTTCGAGCAATTTGTGTTTCTTTGCAATGTTTGTTGCTTTTACGAAACTATTTATTTTTTTTACTTCAGATTGTAAGGATCTTAAGTTCGACTAACGTTCATTTTATTTCAAAACTTTACCATCATCTCCTATTTTCCATTTCCGGCAGAATAAATACGTTTATGCAAATTGGACTTGCTAATGCTTAAGGATTTAAGTTGTGGCTTTTTGCCAAGAGCAGAGTTAGAAGGGGAGACAGTGAGTCGTCTTGCCACTAGACTTCACGCGAGCTTGCCATCAGTTATTGTCCGCCCTTAAGGCCAGAGGTTTTAGTCCTCTCGAAAGCTAAAGACGTATTATAGTTTTTCGCAGTTTATGTACTACATATGTAGCAATTTAAAAGACCAGTCTTAATGTTAGTCACCTATGTAAAATATTAAAAGTTAGCTCTTATTTAAATTTTAATTTGTTAGTAGGCTTATATTCTTACTTTCAGACCACAGTGGTTGATCTTTGTATCCCGAAGTGCGGGAGCGCCTGTGATATCGTGGAAAATGAAGGGTAATTTAACCCTTCTCATCTTGTTGTCTTTGCTACACTCCATAGGATATAGTTTGTAGTCAAACTCACTGCCTAGTCAGGACACGTCATGTTCGCCAAGCAGATGAGAAGAAATACAAGTTCTGATAAGGTAAATTTAAAGATATTCTATCTAAAACATGAAATAAATCCTGCAGTTATTATTGAAAGTAATGGGTCATCTTAAAAAGGTTATTTATCTAAGCATTTATAGAGTTATTACTGTTTTAATTAACCTTTTATTATGAATTAGACCTTTTCCCTTTCCATACTAAAAATGTAAATCAGTTAGGGAGTATTTAAGCTGAGGTTTTTGGATTGTAAGGCAGAGCTCCTCGAGGACATGTTACTTAGTTTTGCCAGCTCTGATAAGAGTGTAATTACTCGTCTTTGCGTTATAGTTGCAGCCATTTAAGTTTTTACGCCGACGAGATGCTCTGAGCCAACTCAGAAAGTTAAGTGTGTAGTCTTCGACTACTAGACTTTGTTTAAATTCAGAAGTTTACTGTTACTTTAAAATGCATCACCACAAGTGGTGCCTGATTTTGTGAACATGAGGAGGTGAATTTATGTTCGAGTTCTGATTTTAATAAAAAGGTTATTTTAAACCTTTTCAAGTCTCTGAAGTTATTTCAGACACAGCGATAATTCACTTGATATCTTTTAGGAGTTTGATACTAGTTTATGCTACCAAAGAAAATCAAACTGTGTACATTTTTTATTTTGAATATGCATTATTCGAATGTTGCACATAAATACGTATGCAATGAAATTTTTTAGTTGAAATTTGTCCTAGATGATGTTGGTGAAGGCTGGATAATTAGACGGAAAATGCAGTTAAGATAAATATGCACTACTCTTTATATTTCACATGTAGCATTTTTAAAACATACGTAGTTGAATTGGTACAAGACGGACGCTCTGTGTCTTAAAAATTGTTAGCTTACTTTTCACATATTCACAGGATTTTATCTAGCGATTGAAGAGAAGCGGTGGACAACATGTTAGCACCGCAGAAAAGCGTGAGATGATGAAATACTACGATAATGATATTAACTTAAGAATAGAGATATCATGGTTCCGCTTTAATTTTAGCGGTTAATTAAAGATTTTGGTTTTCATACATGAGGTAAAATCTTTAGTTTCACTTTTGCAGTTATTTAACTACATGCGTTATTAGCTTTCGTATAAGAATCATATGATAGGAATAAGTTTTTAAAGGTTTATTATAAGCCAATTGTAGAGACATTAGGCAATTTTGAAGCAAGAGAGATTGAAAAATGAGCAATGCCTTCGCCGGGACTCGAACCACGGACCTCTCGAATACGCGCCGAGCTTGCTGACCACTGCACCACAAAGGCATGCCAAGAATGCGGGAGAAATATCTTACATATTCCATCTTTTAAAGGGCGACTGGGGATTAAGGGACCCAATCGCCAAATCCTGGTGGTGGAGAATCATCATCCACAACCTTTTTAGTTCGCGCGCCACTGTAGAGTCGTTAGGTTATTTCAAAGCGGGAGACATGAAACACGAACAATACCCCCGCCGGGTCTCGAACCCCGAACCTCTCGAATACGCGCCGAGCGTGCTGACCACTATACACGAAGACATGCCAAGAAGGCGGGAGAAATACCTTATAAAGTTACTGTTCATAGGACAGCAAGGGGAAATAACCAAATTAGAAGAAGACTTAAGGGGTTCTTTTATCTTACTTGTTCATTATCTTACATGTATGTGTAAAATTTTCACATTACAAAAGGAGAATAACTGAAGGAAAAAATGTTGAAAGTGAGTAAAATTTCATATCCAAATTGCAGAATATATGAAATCGACCCCAATAATACCCTTTAAAACTAAACTTCAATTGTCGAAGTTTTGAAAAACAATCTTTATGCAGATTAAAATTATCTCTGGAAATATAAAACTGTTAAACTTTAAGTAATGGAGTAAACAAAACTAAATTTATACTTATGTCTATAATTTAAATATTAATTTATTATAAATTTATACTTATGTATTATAGTCAGTGTAAATAAAAAATTTTTGTATTTAGTATTTTAAATATTTTTAAATAATCCGTTCCCACGTGCACAAACGAAAGATAAGCCAAGATTAAAAGAGCATGTAAGTTTCTACTTGAGAGTTACACAACAACGCAAAATTCATAATAGCTTTCATTTTTCATTCATTTCATTTAATGTTCATACTAGTTTCCGATGCTTATGAGGTCCAAAGATACATTCTGAATCAAATAATAAACAAAGACTCTCGTTAACATCTTTGCAGACATGATTCATTTTTAGTACTAAAAAGAGAAAAGCACGAAATGGCGACGAAGTAATTTAAAATTATTTTAAAAAGCAAACAACTTCTGTATAGTTAAAATACAATAACACGCCGAACAAATATTAATTTAGATGTCAAATAACAAAAATCAGCGTTATATTTTCAAATTTTCCCAGGACTAGTTTCGATGGTTTTACCGAACACCAGCCTCAGCTGCAAAAGCCCAAATGAAGGGATAAGATCTTATAACATTATCTCGTATCGAAGATTAGAGATTTAAGATCACATGAGATATAATCTTATCTCGTTCATTTGCGCTTTTGCAGCTGAGGCTGGTGGTTCGGTAAAACCATCCAAACTAGTCCTGCGAAAATTTGAAAATATAACGCTGATTTTTGTTGTTTGACTTCTAAATTAATAACTTCTGTATAGTTCTTAATTTACTTCTTACTGAAATATCTTCATAATTTCATGACATTTTTTCCCCTTCCTTTCTTATTATTTTTGTTGTTAAATTACTGTTTTGTTTATTAAAACTACATATAAAGATGGGTAAAATGATGTTTTTAAATTTTTAACTATTTAAGCTCATAAAAATGATCTATGTGCTAATGTAGTTCCTTAAACGTACACATGTTAAGAGAGAGAAATAAATATATGCAGTTAGACAGCTATACACATAAACAGTGTTTCATAAATCTTCTTAACATATTCATCATAGAAAACGAATTACTAATTAGTAATGATAAAAATTAAACAGTTTTTCTTTCATTAAAATTGCATTTTAAATGATATAATATTACATATTTTTTTTATTTTAAATTATTTAAAAGCATCAAAATAATTCAGAAATTAAGAATCTTTTAAAGAACACGTACACATCGGTATTTTATTGGCCCTTTTTTTTTAAACACTTTCAGCCAGCCTACAGACAAACACCTTCATTTTGATTTAGAAAGCAAACGTTATTAATATTCTTCGTCTTAGTATTATAATAGCACAGAGAACATTACTAAGATATACGCTTTCCAAAAATAGTTACAAAACAGTTAAATTAAAAGGTTTGTTTACCTGAAACAGAAAAGATGACAAACATGCAGAATAGTACCCGTAGCATGCATACCATAATAATCACACTAGAGTATCAACAACAAACTACTGTTTCAGAAAATAATAAGAGAGCAGTGAATTCTCCAGCTAAGTAAGAAAATTTCTCCGTTTCCGACATTACATTCCGGGAACATTCCTTAGTTGCCAATGGGAAATGCAAAATTATAATTTTATCTTCTCCTGTTGGGGAAAATTTGCCATTTAGAACCTATAATGCCTGCTACATATTTAATTAAAAGATCACAGAGTTTCAACGCATACAACTACTTATTTAATTAAATAGCAATGAGTTTCCAAATCTTGATTTAAGTAACCTTTTACTCATACAGATGGTCCCTCTGATTACGAAAGAAGAGTGTAAGAACTCTGAAGCTTCAAAACAGGTTAAACATCTTTGCTCTATTGATTAATATCTGAGTGCTATGAACTGCAGATTTAGGAATGACTATAAAGTGCACATTCTAAACATATTTGTCAATGTTCCTTCTTTTTATTTATTTCGAAGTCTTGCATGATTTCCTTCAGCATTTTCATCAGTTTTAGAAAATCGTAATCAAATCACACCAAACAAGATTAAAAAATGTTAACGCATCTGTTAGAGCAGCGAAACGTTTGGTTTCATTAAACTGCATTGTGAAACTGGGAGGAATTGAAATGCAGTTTCAGACTTGTTTTAGCTTTCAGGAACAGCATGTCCCATACTATAGAACAAGTATCCCTCATAATATTGATTTAAATATTTAAATCAACATTTTGCTGAATTTGTCATGTTTCCTACAGTATGGAACATATGCTGCTCATTATCAGCATTTTACTCTCATTTAAAGCACACTTGAAATTTGCGACCAAATTTTAGCTCTTTTCAATATAAAATTGGCTAAAAGACATTATAAAAAGACTGAAATTGTTATGAAACAGAGTGAACTTTAAATATTTTTTTCCCCTACAAAATTTAAAAAAAAAAAAAAAATCAAATGAGACCAAAGAAATTAATAAATCTAGTGATTTTAGCTAATAAATATGTAGAGTCATTAGGTATTTTTTGAAAGCAGGAGAGATGATAAATGAGCAATTCCTTAGCAGAAACTCGAACCACGGACCTCTCGAATGCGCGCCGAGTGTGCTGACTCCTACACCACGAAGGCATGCTAATAAGGCGGGAGAAATACCTTATTAATATAGTGACCGCAAATAAGTAAGCATAATAACCCTTATTTTTGCAAATGGAGTTAAGAGAATAAATTAGAATCCTTTTAGAAATTTAAAAAGGAAATCACAGCTGAAACTCTTGGCATTATGAAATAATTGTTCCAAAAATAATCTATAGTGATGAAATTTACAACATATGAGAATTATTTACATTACATGACTTAAAATTATTCTGAAGTAGTTATTTTCGTCTTCAATGAACAACTTTAGAATACTTTCAGTGACTAGAAACATGGCTTCTTAGCTCGGCTCCCCATTTTAAGTCTAAATGAAAGAGGTTGTAATCCTAGCTTTAATACTATTTTCTCGTCTTTCCGCTCTGTCATTTGCAAGCTTTCACATGCAGAGAAAGCTCACTAAAATTTTCTTAGCATCAGCTGAAAAACTGTTATATATATATATATTTTTTATTTTTGTAAGTTTAAACTTTTATTGATTCATAAAAATTTACTTTTGCGGTTTTGATTTTACGACATATTTCTACATTCGTTTGTAGTTTTTAGTGAAACTTGAGTATGATCAGCTGTTACTTCCGATTCATTTCATGTTTAATATGTATATGTATTTACGTATTGCATATTTACGTACGTAAATATACTTAGTTGAGAAAATGTATATATATATTCTCAACTAAGGTCGTTATAAAAAATATTCTAAGTAAAACACTGGAATGAAGAGGCTCATAATAAAACATCTTACTGGCGAATTCCTTAGAGTAATAGCGAGCTGAATAATAATAAAAAAAAACCGCAAAAGGAAATCCAGCCCATTTCATGCACGCATTCTTTGCTTTATAAAGGATCTTACCTTACTAAGATTAAAGCTGTTATGGAGAGAAGAAAGAGAGTTAAATTTAACATTTTGATAGCTATATTTCATTAGGACGGGAAGTTTCCAACACTCAAAGAACACTAAAAGTAGCAGTAAAACACTAATAACAAATATTGGTAAAAAAACTATTTCATTAATAATACGTTATTTTTCTTTTTGTTATTTTACAACTAATTCAGATTTTACTTAAAGGGTCTTTTCTAACAGCCTGTTCCCAATTTTCACTTTAAAGACTATTTGAACAGAAGCTTTTCACTTTGAAATACGACGACATTAAACGAATAACTCTTAATCACTTTCCAAACGTTAATTCAGTAAATTTATATAAATTGTGATACATTCATCAACTTTAGTTGGTATTTGTTAACTAATACAAATACCAAAAGAAAAGTAATAAAAGTGAGTGGGATATGTTTCCGGGGTAAAGAAAGAAGAACAAATATTTCTCGGGAAACGCATGACACATATCTTTCTCTTTATCCAGGACAGTATATAATCTACTTACTGAAGATTCCTGTCTCACATACGGAGGAATAAGAACGCTGAGACGGAATATCTATCAGAAATCCTTGCAGCATTTGGAACCCTCTGGACACAGCAGATCTTCTATCCAATTAGAGCAAGGATAAAAGAATTCTTGGCATCTGTATTCGGTACAATTGTATTCTATAGGAGAAGCTGAAAATGAATAAGTAATTTTTGTTAATAAACATACTTTAGCACATGCAGTCCAAATAGAATAAAACTTTATAAAAATTAAGTACTTAAACTAGAACAAAAATTCATAAACTTTTAACGAGAAAAATGAGACGAGAGGCGGTAAGAGCTGAACAAAATAAAGGACAGGTTTATTATAAATAATATATTTTATTAATAAAATGCATATGCAATTATAGATAAAAATAAATTTGCATTTACTCTTAGAAAATATTAAACAAAACACTTTCTAAG
>KK121009.1:410331-434701 GCA_000611955.2 Stegodyphus mimosarum | reverse complement strand
ATGCTTCCCTGGCCAGCGTACTCTCCTGACCTGTCACCAATCGAGCATGTGTGGGATGTGATTGGACGCCGTTTGCAGACTCTGCCCCCGCCTCGTTCAGAAGACGAACTGTGGCAAATGGTTGAAAGGGAATAGAGAGCCATCCCTCAAGACACCATCCGCACTCTTACTGACTCTATGCCTAGACGTGTTTCTTCGTGCATCGCTGTCCGCGGGGGTCCTACATCCTACTGAGCCGACGTCGTTCTCGCTCTGTATTCTGACTATCATTTTGATATAAAGATCACTTATTGCTGCTTGCTGTCTCTGTCTTTTTTCCAAATTTCATCACTTTCTGACCACTCCTTCTTGGTGTTGCATTTTCAGTGTCGAGCAGTGTATATCAAATGGCCGAATTATTAGCAATTTCACCGGGCTTTTTAGTAATTTTTTTATGAAATAATTTCATATTTCTTAGAAAGGGGGTAGTATGTTACAAAGAGGATTTTTCAATTTTCTATATACTTTTACTCAAGAACTGAGTTCATGTAGCATGTAAAGCAAAATTTTATTTACTTTATAGCTACTGTTGATTTCTTAAGTACCTTCGATAAATTAGTTCCGTAATGAATTCCTCAATTTCGAAATATACATTTATTGATTATCAGCTTTTGAATTTATCAACAAAAACATCATTTTATTTAAAACTGAAAAAAATACTATTCCTCGTGAAAGGCAAAATACGTTGGAAAAGAGTAAAAAAAGATTTATGAATGAAAGAAAGCAAAAGCTTTCACGAAAATAGTGAGATTACCAATGTAATTTGACTCTTTACTGCTTGAATATTTTGTTTTTATTAGGAAAGAAATAACTGGAAACAAAATGTACAGTGAACGATAGTTAAGTAAGATTCAAAAACATCTATCAGAAAACCGTGAAGAATGGGTTAAAATAGTTTGATTTTAACAAACAATTCATAAAATAATTTTATTCGTCTTTGGAGCTAGCCCTTTTTTTCTTCGACTAGCAGGATGTAGTATTTAAAAATCTCTTGTCACTCATCAGTTCTCTAGATTCTGTCATCCAATTCACTCCCGAAATAGAATTTCAAAATTGCTTTCCTTGCTTAACACTTCATTCGCAGGGAATAAACTTAATTTCAATATTACAATTCGTCGGAGCATTTTTTTCTATTTGTTTCTTTCTCATGCCAAACGTTGTCACTCTGCTGTACGCTTAAATTGGAGGCATTTGATATCTGCTCTTCACATTCTACTCTAATCAGAAACTCAATTATTTAAAAGCTTTTGTCACTGACAGAGGCTGGTCTGTTTTGCTATTAATAAAGGCTTTCAAATTTTTCTTTCTTTCTATACGAAATGCTAGTCTTCCATTAAAATTAATCAAACAGGCTTTCTGTCATACGCCTTTCTTCTCTCATCACTTGCAAAATTGCTGAGATTCTCTATATTTCTCTGCGTGTTTTCTCTTCTGCTTTTAAAATGCATAATTAAATCTTTAATGATCTAATATCAGATATAAATTGTTGAGGAGTTGAGAAAGTTCTTTGTCAGATTGCTGTGGGCATACAATGGGCTTAAAAGTCACGTATCTTGCATTAGGGAAGAAGACATTAATTTTCGATTACTATTCACTGTTGATCACTTGACAGGCTTTTCAATTCTTTTTCCTCAAAAATTAGTATAAGAAAGGGAGCAAACCTTCTTCTTCCGCAGAGACATTAGGTACTTTCTTGAAGCAGGAGTATGAAAAATGAGCACTGTCCTCGCCGGTAATCGAACCACGGATCTCGCGGTTACGCGTCGAGCGTGCTGACCCCTACACCACGAAGGTATGCGAAGAAGGCGGGAGAAATGCCTTATCTGCCTCAGATAATATAAACCCCAGTCGCCCCTTTTAAAGGGCTGATCGCCAAATCCCAGTCACGGAGAATCCTCATCCACCACCTAAGTTCGGGCGCCAGTTGTACAGTCATTAGGTTATTTCTGAAGCAGGAGTGGTGAAAAATGAGCAACGCCTTCGCCTGGAATCGAACCACGGACCTCTCGGTTACGCGTTGAGCGTGCTGACCCATACGCCACGAAGGCATGCGAAGAAGGTAGGAGAAATACCTTATATACACCCCCTTTTAAAGGTCGACTGGGGCTCAGGGACCCCAATTGCCAAATCCCTGTGGTGGAGAATTATCATCCCCCACCTTTTTAGTTCGGGCGTCAGTTATTGAAACATTAGAATATTTCAAAGCAGGAGGCATGAAAAACGAGCAACGCCTTCGCCGGGAATCAAACCAAGGACCTCTCGGTTACGCGTCGAGCTTGCTGACCACTACACCACGAAGGCGTGCGAAGAAGGCGGGAGAAATACCTTATATACTCCCCCTTTTAAAGGGAAACTGGGGATTAGAGGCCCCAATCGCCAAATCCTGGTGGTGGAGAATCATCATCCACCACCTTTTTTAGTTCGGGCCCCACTTGTAGAGACATTAGGTTATTTCGAAGGAAGTGATATGTGAAAAATGAGTAAAGCCTTCGCTGGGAATCGAATCACGGACCTTTCGGTCACGCGTTGTGGGTGCTGACCACTACACCCCGCAGGCATGCGAAGAAGGCGAAAAAAGTACCTTATACTTCTAGGAAATGAGACTTCTTTGAAGCCTTCCATTTTTAAGAAAAATGTGTCAGAGTTAGTTTAAGACCCGTCCACGAGTACGCTCGCGACGTAGTTGCCGCTATTTTTTTTTTCCGCGGGCATAAATTCGCATTACGCAGAAGATGTAAACCTGAATTCGCGCGTGTTCAGCTTTTTCGTCAGCTCAGGCGTTCATTCATTCATGAGTCGCAGTTTGGGCGCCCGCGCAATTAGCGCTATCCCAGTAGAAGACTTGTACAACGATTTTCGATCATATTTTAGCTTCGAAGAATAAAGAACATGGCATATCATAGTTCGTGAGATAAGCAGGTAAAGTCCAAATAAAGTCACTAATATATGCATAATGTCGAAGAACCAAACGATACAATGCTACTACTGTAGACTGCCACAGAACCAAAGTCCAAGTACGATAGAAGCGACACTGCAGAAGTAGGATTAACGGTGGTACTCAGTCAGAAATAGTAAGCCAGTAAGCACAGGTGTAATTAGTAAAACAAATTAACAGTAAACAAAACTAACAGTTTTGATCATATAAGTGGTGTAACACAGCAAAAATAAGGAGATGTGGAGTATAATGCAGTAGTTTAGAGGTAACCAAAATGGGGGTCAAAAGGAGGAATATTAATATGTAAAAATTAAGTAATGAGATAAATTAATGAATTAAAATTTTTAAGCATGGCTAGCAGAGTTTTTTCTCATTAGTGAATTGGGATATCTCCTCTAATATGAGGATCTGCATTTTGTCTAATAAGTTGGTACATTTTTTAAGTTCCGGAATTTTACTTTTGTATATCTGTATGACTTTGCCAATCAGTTTGTCAGTTGTCCTGACTAACGACAAGATTAACACGGTGAGAATTATCAGCCTCAGCTGAGTTAGACGTAGGGGAAGGTTCTAGAACCTTCGGGTTTGTGTCCGATGTATTTTGGGGCCTTGCAACTTGCGCATAACTAACTCCATGTTTCACAAATGATTTCTGCTGTTGTTTTTTATATGTGGGGAATCGAGGGCAACCCCTATATGAGGCCACATGGGGCCCGAGGCAATTGGTGCACTTAGGTGTATCCAGGTGCCCCTGATCGTCACAATTCTCAGTACGGTGATATCCTGCACAATTTACGCACGGAGGTGTGACGTGGCAATTTTGTGAAGAATGGTGCCATTTCTGGCAATTGTGACATTGGGAAACCTGGTTTTTTATAATATGTTTTTCCACTTTAATACCAAAAAGCATTAGATAGGTTAGGAAATACACTTCTTCAATTTTGTCATTCGGAATTAATTGCGCTTGAAACAGCGGCATAGGGACCTTAGTTTCGTATCTAGTGAGCTGCACAATTCTCTGAACCTGAAGTCCTAGGTCAGTAAGGGAATCTTTGATAATATTAACATCTGAATCTGAGGGCAAACCTCGAATAAGTACCTTAACAAAGCTTGAGATGGGGCGGGCTTTTTCGTTCGCGACGTGAACGAATAGCCAACAGCTGAGTCCCTATCAAGTGTTATAATCGGGAAAAAACTTCGTGCTTACTCTTTTCAATATGGCGTCAGAACAAACTAGCGTTGAGTTTTTTTAAAGAGATCGTAACTGTCCACAGCAATAAAATCATCCACATTGTTTACGACGTCCTCAGATTTCTCAAACCATATATATTGGTAGAACTTTAAAATTCTCATAAATGGGGAAAACTGTACATTTATAAAGCAATGATCCGACCAGTATATCCATATGCTTCATCTGTATGTAACACCGTAAGTAACAGTAACCTAAATAAATTACAATTTCTACGAAATCATATCTATGTCTTACAAAATTCTCCTTAATTATTACAAATGTTCTCTATTTCTTGTGTAACAAGAAACTTTGTAAGTATTTCAATATCACTATCAAATACATCCAAAACTAACTTCAGCAGCATAATTACTTCTAAAATAAAGCAATTGATTGTGAAAGAGTATTCAGCAAAACAACAACGAAATTTTCAAGGAAGGTTACACCCTGGGCCAAACGGCACACATTTATTGAATATTAATTAAATTACCTTTGCAATGACTTCTACTTGTTCCATTATGTTTTTGAGAGCTGCTGTCACAGACAGCTGAGTGGTCAGGTGCTGGATTCCAGCGGGAAAGGTCGTGAGTCCGAATCTCTGTCGCTGTAAATCAAAGCTTTTCAGCGAATAGTTTTATCACCAACTTTTCTCATTTTGAAACGTGTTTCTTATATTTAATCATGAATGATCTTATTATTTTATCTATTATTATTGTTGTTTTCAATTCTTATTTTAACTATTATTATTATTGTTGTTTTCAGTTCAATTTAAAAATGTGCACTGCACATAGAAAGAGCATTAACCCATTATGTAATGATCTATCCGCACCTCCTGTATAAATTACCTCTTTATTTTTACTTCATTGCATATTTTATTCTGTACATAATTTTACATAAACTGTCCAAAACTTGAACCTGACTCTACATTCGAAAATAAAAATACGCACTAATAATAAAACTATGTACACATTAATTTGGCATGAATCAAAGCCATCAGTCAATTTCCAACTGATAATAAATATTTTGTTTTAAGCCGACGAAGACATTTAGTATCAATGAGAAACAATAAGAAACAAGATTTGATGACACAAGTAATGAATTTAATCACTGAATGTTTGGAATAAAGAATATTATTACTAGAATTACCAGAAAGTTTTAACTGTATTTAAAATTTTCAATCATCCCCTGAATATCTTGTATATTTAATGAAAATAAAAGCATCTAAAGAATTACAGGCATGTTTTCTGAGCAAACTTTTAATAGAATAAATGCAAATGAAAGCTGTTATTCACATCTGACATTCATAGGGCACAAATATTTTAGCGGAATTGTGTTTTATTTTATTTACAAGCATATTGATTCAGAAATACTATTTTAAAAAATTAATACAGAAATCGATGACCTTTCAGTTTATAGAAGTGAACAGTCACGTAGAAGCACCAAAAACAAAAAGTAATTAATAGTTTAACATTTTTACATTTTTTAAAGAACTATTAAAAATATGAAATTGATTTTATGGTGGGTGGTGTTTCAAATCATTTAATTCGCTTTATATAATTTATTCCGAAACAATTTTATAAATCTTTAATATGCATAAAAACCGATTGTTAATAACTGAATAATAATATTGAAATAACTGTTTAATCTTACTATCCAGAGTTGTTAAACTACTTAATAAACAAAATTTCACAATAAAACGAACCGAGTGTGACATTCTTCTGACCAGACCACGAAACCGCACATGAAACACAGCCTTCTATGAGTGTCACATGATTTTTCTGTTCAACAAATCTGTTGGCTAAACGCAGATTTCGCTCGCGTCTCCGTTTGGCCCACATCACACATGCATTTATTTCATACGAACAACTGTTGCGGACAATTTTTCTGCCTGGTTTACTATTGAAAGAGTACGCGCGATTTTTTTTTCCTTTCGAAAAAAATTGCAAGTTGTTCCGTTTCAACCAATCAGCTATCAGCTTGTAAGTAATGTAGAACCACCAGTTTCCCCTTACATGTTAACCCAAAGTGATCTGTGGTGACTGGCAGTTGTGACAAAGCAGAAAAATTGTTCCAAACAGTTGTTCTTCCGAAACAAACGGATCTGTGATAGCAGCCTTTGGACAACTTTTCTCCAGCGACGTACATTCCGTTGTGCGATTTACGTCGCTAGCGTAGTCGTGTGGACGAACTTTTAAAACTTTGCTTCCAGTCTTTTCCACTTGAAGCTGTTAACTTTTCTTAACTCAAAATTTTTTTCTTCGCTTTTACTCCATAAACGCTGATTTTTAGGCGAATACAACAAAAGCATTTTTACAGAGTTCTTTGTTCCTGAAGATAAGAAACTGACATTCAGTGATCTTTCTTAACTTCTAACAGCAATAAACACATATTTATTTGTCAAATTTAGTTTTATGTGATAGTCTAGTAATCGCTTTCTTTTATACTAATTATTTATGCAGAGTCTTCATTCGCATTGCTTGACAAAATTGAATCATTTCTATAGAAAAGATCGATTACGTTATACATCATTGTATTGTTTAGAATTTTGAGATAATCAAAGAAATTAAATTTATCATGTTACTTACTTTTCATACAAACTGCAATTAATTATAAAAGAAGTCCTTCAGAACCAGAAATCTTCAGTTAGCTAAGTGCATAATAAAAGCCAGAAACGAATAATTCCTATATCTGCAATTAGGGGCACTTCATTTAATCTTTGCAAAGCTATATATCCCCAAAGTTTATTTAATTTAAAAAAAATTTCCATTTACTTTTCTTATTCTGTAATGTTATTCCATTTATATTGCCTTGAAGCACTATTCCTATTTTCTATCAATACACCGGGAATTTATTTTCGAAAATTTCTATCATCTTATTATTATAAGAAAACGGTTCTATGTTTCTGCATCTCACTGCTGAATAATAGCGTCACATGAGTATTCTCTAATTTCCGGAGCAAAAACGCTTAAACAGGAAGCGATGTTTCCGTCGAAGTAATTTCCGATTGTAAATGCAGGTTGGTTTCGAGAAATTCGTTTACATATTTCATTCAATAAAGTTTTTACTCTCCACATGTGGGATTCGATTTAAATTGTATGCTTCTGGTTCCATTCTGTAAAATGACTTCTATACAGATTTTATACACGAGTTTCAATTACATAACTATTATTTTTGAATGCTTTTTAATTAGTATTTGACTGAAGACGTTAGATTTTCTATTTTCGGAAGAAAATCACATCTGAGAAAAATGTGAAGTGTAAGAAAGATAAGAAGCTCTTGCCAAACCTTCTCATTCTTTAAATATGCACGGCATTCAACTATTCTTGTAATTTCAAAAGGACCATGCCATCTTGGGCAAAATTTTGCGACCGAATCTTTTGCTGCGCATGAAAGTGCATGGGCCTGTTTCAACACCTCCTCCCCCACTTTATATTCTACGGTTCTTCTTTTTGAATCGTAATAATATTTCTGTTTCTTTTGCGCTTCCCGGGAGCACTTTTCTGCCTCCTTCAACATTTTTTCTATTTCACCCATTTGAAATTCCGGCGCTCTATCTTTCACATAAAATAATTTATCTAAGGGGGTCATTATCTTCCTGCCCAAAAACAATTCGGCGGGGGATTTCTTCGTTGTCTCGTGCTTAGCCGTTCTGAGGGCGAATGCAAATTCTTCGACGCAGTCATCCCAGTTAGAATGGTGCTTTTGCACATAATTTCTAATCAATTTTACAATATTCTTATTTACCCGTTCCGCTATATTTGATTGTGGGCGGTAGGGTACCATTTTCATATGCTTAATGCCCAACTTGTCACACATCATTTTAAATGTACTGCTTACAAACTGGGGACCATTATCGCTAATCACCCTCGCTGGACATCCATATCTTAAAATATATTTGTTCAAAAACGAATCTGCAACGACTTTTGCTGAAGCCCGCTTAAGTGGTATCAACTCAACCCATTTACTGAAATGATCCACAATGACTAATAAAAATCGTGCCTTATTTACATGACTCCTGGGGTAGGGGCCTAAGAGGTCAATACCAATTATTTCATTGGGGAACCTAGACTCAATACTAGTTAATAACCCGGCCGGGCGGAAATTTACGTCATTATTTATCTGACACGTGTGACAAGTCTGGCAGTAATTTTTAACTATCTTTTGTAATTGCGGAAAATATACCGCCTCGCGTACGCGTTGTATTGTTTTTCTAATTCCAAAATGGCCCGAGACAGGCGAATCGTGGAGCTCTTGCAAGATACTTAAAATTAATTTGGCCGGGATGACTGGTCTGTATTCACTATTTTGATTCGTAACTTTAGTATAAAATAAGAGACCATCAATGATTTCATAGTTCTGTGCTCTGCTTCGTATTGCATTAATGTCTATATGCTGGAAGTTATCTGGGTCTTTTAAATAATTATAAATATTTCCGAATTCGGGATCCCTAGCAATTTCTTCTATTACAGTCTCTCGAGAGTCAATGACCTTTGCCTGAAGCATCGCTATTTTTACTTTCTCGCCGTTCTCGTCTAACTTTATTCTAGATAATGCGTCGGCCACTACATTGTCTTTTCCCGGTGTGTGTTTGATAATGAGATTAAATTCTTGCAACTTTAGGGTCCACCGAATTAAGCGTGGCGAAAGATTCTTTCCTGAAAATAATCTGGTAACTGCCGCATGATCTGAATATACTGTTACGGGAGAACTCCCAAAATATACACAAAATTTTTGAACAGCTGCGAGCACTGCTAAAGTTTCACGCTCCGTTGCCGAATAATTTCTTTGCGTATCATTCAATGTACGACTAAAAAAGGCAATCGCTTTTCTATTTTGTGTTAACACGGCTCCGATTGCGTAATCTGATGCGTCTGCATAAATTTCTAGACCCTTGTCTTTCTCTGGGAACTTTAGAACCGGTGCATTAATTAAAGATTCTTTTAACTTCTCAAACGCGGCGTTTGCTTCTGAAGACCACGCAAAACGAACTCTTTTCCTTCTCAACTTTAACAATGGTTCAGCAATTTCTGCGAAATTTTTAATAAAAATTCTATAATATGAGCACATACCCAAGAAAGTCGCTAACTTTTTGGCTGTATTCGGAATTGGGTAATTTTTCACTGCTATAACTTTAGATTTATCTGTTTCGATCCCCCTTTGAGAAATTTTGTACCCTAAATATTTGAGTTCTTTTGCCGCGAATTTACATTTCTTAATGTTCACTTTAAGTCCTGCATCTTTCAAAAGAGTAAAGACTTCTCGAAGGTCTTTAATATGTTCTTCCAGCGATTCTGAAGTAACAATTATATCGTCAAGATAAATAAATGTACTTTTTCCTATTACCGGCCTTAAAATTTTGTCCATGCACCTCTGAAACGTGGCCGGGGCTCCCGACAATCCAAAAGGCATACGCAAAAAGCCATATGTACCGTATTTTGTTATGAATGCTGTTTTGTGAACATCTTCCGGCTTTATGCTTATCTGAAAATATCCGGATGTCAAATCTAGGGTGGTTATGTATTTTGTCGATTTAATACTTCTTAGAATTTCATCAATTACCGGAAGTGGGTAAGTTGGAAATTTTGTTATACTATTAAGCTTTCTGTAGTCAATAGCGAACCTGTACCTTAATGGATCAGTTAACGGCAAATCATTATTTTTCTTACATAAAACAACCGGACTCGCATATGCACTAGAAATAGGAGTTATTATTTTGTTTCTTAACATTTCATCAATATGGTATTTTATTATTTCCTCCTTAACTTTGTCGTACTTGTAAGGACGCTGACGTATAGGTTCATCCGTAGTTAATTTAATTTCGTGTGCTACGATCTGGGTGAATCCTGGAATATCATCAAATAAATCAGCGAAATTACTTACCAACTCCCGAAACTTGTCCTGTTCTTCGGGCGTTAGATGGCTTAAATCCACTTCAGGGGGAGGTGTTGATTTCTTTTTAACTGGGTCCATGGTTACTTGCAAGGTGGAGTTTTCAAAATCGATTTTCGCATCCACAGCTGCAAAGAAATCTGTTCCTAAAATAACCGATGCTTGGAGGTTCTTCACTACAAGAAACATAATTTTTTTTTGTTCTTCGCCGATTTTGATGTACAGCTCGATTTTTCCCATGCATTGACACGTTTTTCCTTGGGCTGCTACCACCTTCATTCCTTCCACGCTATGCAGACGATATCTACGAAAGTGCTTCTTAAAAAATTCTTCTGCCAAACAGCTTCCTTGAGCGCCGGTATCCAACAGAGCTGTAGCGGGTACGTTGTTAATTAGTAACTGCAGTCTCGGTAATTCAATGTTTCTCACCATGACCGTATTTAGCTGTACTTCAGAGGGATTTTTCTTCTCCTCGGAACATTGCACCCCCTTCCCCGCAATATTCCTTAGTAGTTTAAATGCTTTGCGGGTGTTTTCTTCTGTTGCTGGCTTCTGCCTGGGGAGAATGATTTTCTTCCGTAGTTGGAATTATTTTGTTGGCGCTGTACTTGGCGCGGTTGACCGCTCGCATTTTGACTGGTACCAGTAGTTCTCGGCCATCGTCTGTTTCTTCCTTCGGCATTCTGGTTCCCCTGCAGCCGCTGTTCATACGATTGTCTCCGTTGATTTTCGGCCGCTCGCCGGCTCTCGAATTGTACGGCGAGTTCAAACAGCTTGTCCAGCGTTACGGGATTTCTTAACTCCATGAAATCTTGTATCGATGGTAACAATCTGGGCAGGATTATCTGGATAATCTCCGGGTCCGGCCTCGTGCCATACAATAATTTAAAGACTTGTATTTTTCTCAAAATAAATTCCGATAGTTCATCCACCCGCTGTTGATACTTGCTAAACAACTCAGCTTCGAGTTTCGCACGGTCTTTAACCACAGGAAACGCTCTCAAAATTGCTAGTTTAAAATTCTCGTACGTGTAAGTCGGCGTTCCTGGTTCTCCCAGCAGACATTTTCCGATGCACTTATACCAGGTCGCTGCTTGGCCCCTCAATGCTCCTGTCGCTAATATGACCTTCTGATGTTCCGGAACTGGATACAGCAAAAAATGCGCTTCTAACTTTTCCAGGAATGTGTTCACAGGTCCTCTGGCATCAAAAACTACTGCCGGCTTCATGGCTGCTCTGATGGTTTCCACTATGAATCCAAATCCATCAGGCATTGCAGCTGTATTCTGGGATGTAGTAGGCATATTCCAACTTCCTTCCATCCTTTTAGTTGTTCGGGCGCCATTATAAGGTTCCTCCTTCAACCTCTTGACTCTTTTCGTGAGCATAAACTGTGAAACCTTATGTGGAGGACAGTGAGCAAATCTAGGCTATGTCCTTTAGTGTTGCAGAAACTACAAAGTCAGAAGGAGGGTTTAAAAGTGACCCTTTAATTCAAATATTTACAACTCTTCCAATTGAGAGTAAGCCACTACTTGGGCTGAACTAAAATAATATGAAAATAAGGTGTGTTAACAAATTCAATTCCCTAACTTAATTCTAAGTAGGACGGCGACGGAAGCTTAACTCTTAGTGAAATGCAATTATGCGAATTTCACTAGCAAACACTGGTAATTGCAAATTGCCTATGAAGGCGAACTTTCAGTAGACAGAGGAAATCTTTTCGCGCACAGCCTTACGGCGATAAATCCAAGGCTCTGTCTTTCCCCTCGTTAACTCCTGCCTTTTAAACTGCTAACAGATATATGCGATTTGCATAAATATCTCACTCGCGCTAAATTTGGGCAGCAACTGAAACTTTGAGAATTCGATAGGAAAGTTCAAACTAAAAATAATTTGGTTAATTAAAATAATGAATGCTACAAGCTTACTGCATAGTGTAACCAATTGGATACATACTGTTTACGTATATATACTGGTGAAATAAATTAAGAGAATTTGCATATTTTATCGAATTGCATGAAAAGAACTGAACTGAAGGAAAACCACTGCTTCTAGATAAAAATGCAAATCTTGTACAGCAAATGCACCTGTGTGTAGGCGAAGCCAGTAGAAAAACAGGCTTTATAAGCGCGTGGAGGGTAAGACGAATTGCGTTCGCTAGCGCACCTCGGCGAATTTCTTGGTGTTATCTTGCAGCAATCGCTTAAATTCACATCGGAACGATAAAAATGAGTAACCACCAACGTTTAGATGATGAAATGAGGATGCGAATTGTGGGGAGGCTAGAAGCAGGCCAATCGCAAGTCCAGAAATGCAGAGTTTAATTTAACGCTCAGCGTTATGTGTAACTTATGGAAACAGTTAGAGGATACTGGATCCATCGAGAGAAAGCCTAGAAAACGTTGTCCACGAGCCACGACGGCCAGAGAAGATCAATATTTGCCCATTTTAGCGAGGCGTAACAGAGGGGCTACAGCTTCTCAGCTCTCTCCGGACCTGTATGCAGCCACAGGAACCCGTATAACAAGGGTCACTGTTTCCAAAAGACTGAATGAGAGAGGGTTGTTTGACAAAAGACCGGCTGTTTGCCTCTCGCTCACGTCCACGGAAAGGAGAGTCTGATTAGCATAGTGCAGGCAGCATAGTGATTGGATTACGGAGAAATGGGCAACCGTTCTGGTCACCGACGAGTTCCGTTTTAGCCTAAACACCGATTCTCATCGTACTTTCATATGGACAGAGCCAGGGACCCGCTACCTACCCTCCAATGTCAGCGAAATCAACAATTATGGCGGTGGCGGTGTAATGGTCTGCGCAGGCATTATGTTGGATGGCCGCAAACCTCTCCACGTCTTTGACAGAGGCTCTGTGACTAAGGTATAGGGATGAGGTCTTGGAGCCCTGTGTTCGCCTTTTCCGGAGTGCAGTGGGCTCTGAGTTTATCTTACAGGATGATATCGCGAGGCCACATAGAGCTCTTCTGGTCGACGAATTTCTCGAGAGTGAGGACATTCGTCGAATGGATTGGCCAGCCAGGTCTCCAGACCTCAACCCTATAGAGCATGTCTGGGACGCTCTGGGGGGGGGCAATTGCAATTCGCAACCCCTCCTCCGAAAACCATCCAGGAAATGAAAACAGCGTTGCTGAATGAGTGAGACCAACTACCACAGGCACTGATAAACTGCCTTATTTCCAGTATGACATAACGCTGCGAGGCCTGTATGTCTGTAAGAGGGGATCATACCCCCTATTAACCCATTTCTTTTGTGTCTTCTGCAATCGCTGTTTCAGACCTTCAGACTCCCAGCAGTGTTACATACGAACATGTGTGTTTATTATAACTGTTGAATGTTTATTTTGTTTGTATTATATCAACCTATATTCACACCAAATTTTATTAAAATCTGTCCAGTAATTCTGGAAATCGTAGATCAAATATGAAAATTCTCTTAATTTATTTCAACAGTGCAGTTTTGAAAGTTTCAGTGTAGTGGCACGGTGTAACGTTCATTATTGTCAGTTGATGTGTAGGATGTGGACATCATTTGTGTTTACGAATTTTTGATTTTGTGTTTATTGTTATTTTGATGTATTCAAAGTTTTAAAATTTTTTCAACAAGTTTATGAAGTATGTATTATTACATAAAATTATTATCACACATTTGCCCATCATAATATTTTGTCAAAGTTAATAATATTTTTTTCAAAAATTGGAATAAAAACTTAGTTTGGGTTTTTTTAGTACTTTTACTATTTTATTTTATCAATTCTAATGTATTTTTGATTTTAAAAATAAAAATAAAAGTTCATGCATTTAAGGGTTAAAACACTCCGCTGTTTAGCATCGTAATAAAGAGATCCAGTTAAAAGCAATACGTAGTTTTCTTAATAGTATATTTTGACTTGATGGCAGTAAGTCTTGTTAACATTTATGCTGTTATTATAAACAATAAAGTACATTTCTAATGCCCTACATTAAGTACTTTGGCTACAGAATTTTTCTTTAACTCTCCTTTCGTGATCTATGCCAACATAATCTACCTCAAAAATAAAGAACCATAATATTGATAAAAATCTGCAGCACATGTGATTTTTAGTCTTCTACGTATTTCATTTAAGTTTTATAATTCTATATGAACTTTCGATTAAAACGCAGTTGGGCATTATTTATTGTGTAAAGGAATAAGTTAAAATTTGTAATATTTCTCGTTGGTTTGCACTGCAGTAAACTCGATTTCTGTCAAAAATTTAATTTCGATATTTATCGTTTAGTTGCATGCATCTTTATGGAACTGTTTCTCGCTGGAAAAAATTCAGTGTCGATCTTTGGGTGGAATTGAACCTTTTACACTTCAAAGGTCACACGAAATATATAAAGATGACATATGGAAGCGTTTGTCAGGACTGAGTGTTCGGTGCATATTCTTGGCAAACATCTTCGTGAAACGTGAAGTCCTGATCTTGAACAGAGAGCTGAATGCAGCTATGTTCTGTGGTAGAATACTGCGAATAAGTGGTAGAAGAACTGACTTCAGAGAGATTTAAAATCCTCTTTTATTAAATCACAATTATGTACTAGAGGGATACAGAACATAATGACCGCCACTTGGGTCTAAACTGAACAATCAGATTTAATTTAAACTAAAGCTAATTAGAAATTAAGTAGTCGTTGCTCACAGAGCTATGAACGCGAGGTTGGACTCTAACTAAACGGTGAGTAGCAAGATTTAACTAATACTGACGCACGTTAGAATTACTTCAATAAGTAATAAAGTAACAGTGCTACGGCTTAGAATTTAAATCCTAGCTAATCAGGCGAACGTCGAATAGAGTAACAGTGGTCTGAGACTAAAAGCTCTCTCACACTGAAAGGTTTCTACCTTTCGTTTAAATAGAACTTGGCTCCACTTCAAATTAGCATAAAGCTGAAACGCGCGCTTATTCTAACGGGAAGTTGAAATGAGAACAGATAGAAAAGGGAAAATTAAAATAAAACTTTGTTAGTTTAGCTAAAACCTTACACGTTCACCTGTTACGCTAGAACTTGAAGTATTAGATTTTAGACTGCATGTTCCACTTTTACAGTAGAAATTCTTTATCCGAATTGACTAAGGTGGAGACATTTCAGATAACACTTTACTTTTCGGGCAGTTATATTCCGATTCTTTTTCCAGAAAAAGAAAAAGAGAAAAATAAATGGCTCATTCTTATACGCACCGTTTACTCCAATAGTATTATTTCTAATTCAGTTTGAATAAAATAAACTTCAAAATTCTCATTTCTATTTTTTTGTCATTTTCAGTCAAGTAGCAGAAAGGAGATAAAACCTACTTGTAATTTAACTTTGAAACAGAAGTTTAGATTTTTACTTTCTACTCAATTATTATTTTTACTTTTCACGCTATTTAACCAAAGCCACACTGATGAAATTTGTAATACTTATAACGAAAATTAATGGTGCAAGTTAGATAAATACGCGTTTATAATAGTAATAATAATATAAACTCATAGTATTCCGTAAACAGCATCAACTTCCCAGTTTCAGAACTCTTCAGTAACTTTAACAGCATAAGTAGTCCACTTACACTGGTGTGCAAAAATTAAGGACGAAGTCGAAAAATTAGCATATCAGCTGAACGAAGAGGCAGAGCGGACAGAAAGACCAATCAGGAGATTAAGTAAGGCGATGTACGGTAGCACATGCGCAGATATGCAGGTAGACGTAATGGGGGAGTGTCTGAGTATTATAAAGCATGTTGTCGGTGTAAGATCAGTATTTCTGGCAAAGAGATCGCACGCCATATAGCAGTTAAAATCACACCGAGTTGCTGCCTCAGCGAGAATGGCGAATAATCAATCTGTTAGACGACATGTGGATGCTTTTACCCGAGGTCGAATCATTGGGAAGTTGGAGGAAGGCCGCAGTGTGACAAGTGTGGCTGCAGAGTTCGGAATTGCTCACAGCATCGTTTCACGACTTTGGAGACAATTTCAAACTACAGGGACAGCTATCCGGGGGTTTAGTAGTGGTCATCGACGAGGAACCCCACCCGCAGATGACCGGTTTATTGCCTTACAGGCCAGAAGAAACAGGCGGTAGACAGGGGGAGAAATCGCTAGACACAGGCGACTGGACGACCGATATCGCGTTTTACCGTGGCCAGAAGACTGCACGGTGGTGGTCTGTTTGCACGACGCCCTGTACGGTGTGTACCTCTAACGCCTGCCCAGCGGAGAAGGCGTTCTCTGTGGTGCTGGGAACACCGGAATAGGAGAGACAATGAATGGGGACTAGAACTCTTTACAGATGAGAGCAGATTTAGTCTGAGTTGCGATTCTAGACACATACACATCTGGACAGAGAGGGGAACACGCAATAACCCCTTCAACATCATGAAAAGGAACTGTTTTGGAGGTCGCGGAGTTCTCGTTCGAGCAGACATAATGCTTGGCAGCCGGACCGCCCTTCATATCTCCGAAGGAGGTTCGTCACCTGGGACTGCTATTGTAACGAGGTTCTTCTTCCTTACATGCGTCTTTTCACAAGGGCTATGGGTCCTCAGTTCCTCTTCATGGACGACAACGTTCCACCTCATCGCACAGTTACTGTCGAAGAGCTGTTAGAGAGTGAAGATATTGAACACATGGATTGGTCGGCAAGGTCTCTGGATCTAAATCCCATCAAGCATGTACGGAACTTACTAGGGAGACCCGTGGAAGCACGTAACTTATCGCCAGTAACGATTCCGAAGCTGCGATTGGTGCTACAAGAGGAACGAGCAGCAGTGTCTCAACAGCTCATTAACAACCACATATCCAGCATGCACAAATGATGTGAAACCTGCCTAGCAGTCAGGGGAGATCATATCCCCTATTAAAGACCGGATGTTTCTTGCTGGACACCCATCACAGGGATGTTTCGGCCTTCAGTCGCATTGCGCTCCATGCTACTTTTTCAATAAAGCTTCTTTTTATCGCTCTGATTTCTCTTTTAGTAAGTGTTGCTTACATTACTCATGTCCTTACGTATTGGGGATCTTACGGTATTAAATGTGTTGATTTGGAAAGCTTTTGTACAAAGTTATATTGAAAAAACCGTCTCGTCCTTAATTTTTGCACACCAGTGTATGTCTGCTTTCTAGCTGTATTTGGATTTCGAGCAAAGTGTCATAATCACGCTTCGTATTGTAATTGATGTTCCTCTAATGTTTCAACTGCTTTTCTCATTGGGAAGTTGCTAAAGTTAATTGGAAAAATTACTTCTAAAACTTAGAGAAAAATCTTCTTTACTTTATTAGCCCTCTATAAATTCTTTCCCTCGTGTATATCACACAGATTCCAAAATAAGTCAATAATTAAAGACTAACTCTTTAGACAAGCTGTGCTATGCGCAAATCTTCTCAAACATCCTTACATTATGAATTAATTTTCGATGTGTACAAACTGCTAATACTGGTTAGACAAACTTTATCGCGGCAGTCAGTATCCAAAAATAACATCAAGTATAGCGTTCGTCAATTGAAGATGGTCGAAACAGTGTTCATACTCAGTTTGCTTAGATCTCTTGACGAGAAAAGGCCACATTTTGCCACATATTGTTAAACAACTCTGTTTCCCTAAGTAAGCCCAGATTTCCCAAAACTGCCATAAGAAAGAGGTATTTTTCTGATTTTAATGCCAAAATGCCCCTGGTAATTTTCACCTGGATTTACATACTTTTAATATATTGGCTTCATGTCTTGGATGTATCTCAAGATGAACATCTATATACTTCCTTAAGGCCATCACAAAAAATATATGCTAAGCCGTACATTATATGGCCTTGCCGATCAGAAGATATAAGCTGAACATTACTATGCAAAATTTATATTGACGCTCATTTCTTGCATTTATTTATTTATATTCTGCCATAATGTTTTTAAAGAGTGTTACAGAGATTTTGAGAATGAAGGAAGTCTATCATCGTTTCTCTTTGACGTGAAAATAGTACGTATCTAAACAATAACCACTGTGTGTACGATTTAATAGCCGAAAGAAATATTTCTATAGGTTTCTGAGATTCAACATTTTTCAGGACATGAGACTCACCCTAAAGAAACCTTTAATTCTTCTCAAGACCAATAAAAATGTAACCAGAACGTTTGAAGAAAGACGTTGAGAAGCTATGGTGTTTGCATTTGAATTATAATTTGGAAGACGCCGTCTACAGCTGTCTTATTATAGGATATTAATGCTGGTAGTAGCAGTTATAAAAAATGCGTTTCAAGATGTCTGCATGACATACAGTTTCATTTTGATGAGATAGCATAACGTGAAAGAATGCGATGAGAGAAAAAATACAAATTTTGCATTCCCGAAATTTTTTGCTTTTAATTTTTTGAAGGTGGGCACAGTACTAAAAGTGGTGCAGCCCGACCCCGTAACCAAACAAAGTTGGACAAGGTAATCGTTTAAGGGTTACATAAGCAGTCGGGGGGGGGGTTTCAGAGAACTTCAGTTTAGTATAATTATTTATTTCCCCGCTCTAATATTAAATTCCGGAACGAAAAAGAGAACGGAATTTTTTCTATCTGAATTTGCTATCATTTCCATTTTCTGATACTAATATCAGATTATTATAGAGAAATATTTGCGATTTTTTACGGTTTTTCCACTGAAAAATTGATTTGTAATCATTTATAAGCCTTGTCTTTTTCATACAATTCAGAGTATAGTTTTCTACAACACTTAATAAATCGTTTCTTTGGATACTGTCAAATACGATTTTGTTTCTCTAAATTATAAAAACCTGCTTCTGAAGGGTATAGGATCTAATGAAAGACGCTTAATGAAAAGATGCACACATACCTGTAAGCTGTATGCAAAGAGTCTTCTCTCATTGTCACCATTTTCCCTGTCCTTTAGCTTTTTTCCTCCTTTTAAGAAAATAATTATTAATTTAAGTCACGAGAAGAACTGATTTCTACTTATTGATAATATTTACAGCGGTACGACTATATTCGAGATTCAAGTTAATTTATTTTCATTCAATATCGACTTAAAGTATACAAAAATAAACTTTAATTGCAAGTTTTAAAATGCGTCAGTTGGTGTACGTAATAACATTTAGAAATGCCTTAGATAGTATATTACCGACTAAGCAATTACATTTATTAATGCCTCATGCGTTAGGATCGTCAGTTTCAGTTATGAAAGTAAGTTTGTCGGTATTTATATTGTGCTGTAAAAAATAACTATTATAGGTGCGCAGTTTTTTAAAATTATAAACAATGTTCATTTTTTCTTCGAATAAAATTTATTTACGTGCTTTGTGAACATTGGTTTTGATTATTTTATGAAAATTATTTATTTATTTTCAGATTGACAGACACTTGCAATTTAAGCATTCTTCAGGAATGGCCGAACCTTACTAACTTCGTTCAATATTGCAAATGAGAGATAGATGGCAGCACTGAGTAAGAATTACTACTCGTCTGGTTTTCGGGGTGGGAAGTTATGTTAGTTTCATTCCAACCAACTATTTTGCAAGCACGTGTAACTAAGACAGCTTTCGATAAACTGAGGGGGCAGGAGGTGGTCAACCGGGCTCGCTAAATAAAAAAATAAAAAAAAAGTGTGCTTGTTTTCAAATGATGGAAAACAATACTGCGTGTGGAAAATACAAAAGAAGAGGAAACTCAGTTGGATAACTGCAGTGAACAGAAGATGAATTCTGTGGGAAAAAAAAAGAGTTCTCATAAAATTTAAACTCAATGATACTGTAGAAGTTCTCTTATAAAATATTGTTCTTTTATGCCATCTATAACTCAGTTTCTTCATTTCTGACTATGTTTATTCTTCCATTACTTATAGTGTGTTTATGTTTTGAATACAGATTTAATTTTCATAACCGAATGAACTTATTGTCCAGCATAAACTGCTTTAAATCACAGGTAAATTGGTAATGACATATTTCTGTTAATTATCATATGGGTTATTCGGCTATTCCTTTACGCTGTTTTCTATTGTCCTCAGATTAATCGTGCTTTTGAGATGATCGCAGACGTCGCTCCGTTATTAACCTGGTTAAGTACAGAGTTGAGTTCAGTACAGAGGACTCTCGATTATCCGAGTGTAGGTTATCCGGTTTGCGGATAATCTGTACATGATGGCCACGCACGCACATTCAACGCAATGAGCGAATGTGTGTAAAAAATACACACGCACATATCTGACCGCGGAGATTTTCCTTAATATAGAAATTGGAGATTTATCTATTTGTGAAAAAGTTGAGGTAATAACTGAAATTTTTACTATAACTTTTTTTTTTCAAAGATTTTGGTATACAACTTCAGTTGCATGCCAAAAAATTTTAAATGTGAACTTATTCGAAAATGTCGATCGCGAAAATCGAGGAATGGTTCGATAGTTGCTCTTCTGAGGAGGACTTTTCAATGCTTGAGTGGTACGGTTATCGTTTCAAATGTCGCAAGAACAGAAGAGGTGGAGAATGATACTGAAAATACAAGCTAAAAGAATCCTAGAAATTCATAACATCAAAGTTCTGAGACAACAATGACTTCTACGGAAACACTATTCGACTTCGTCGACGAAAGAGGATTTGAATAAAATAACAGTACTTCAAAAAATACACAGTGGGATCCAACAGATATTCAACAAACTTAGAGGCACTCTCAAAAACACAGTAATTATGACTTAAGAAATAGATGCATACAATGTGCATAAAAACTGATAAGTTGGATTATCCGTGTTTTTCAGTTATCCGTGACCTTGTTCCCCGGCATTAGCCTGGATAATCGAGAGTACACAGTATAATTCTTGGAATTTCTATGCAGTTTTAGAATAAATTTCTGTTCTTTTATTTACCTCGAATTTCGATTTAATTATATAATGTACCTTCTTTTTAACTGAAATAAAATATATACATATACTATTTTTGGATTGGTTTATACATATTTCGGGGGTATTCTGAATTTATTGCTGGCAGTACATATTTAAACGAAATCTTAAAAGCACTTGCTCATATAAGATGAAATATGATACGTGAAATGTTTTTTATGATGGAATACGCGAAGTAGAAAAAATCCATTGTATTTCAAATGGGATGGAGCAGATTTTATTCACATAAAAATTTATTACTTCTGTTAAAATATCTATTAAAAATTATTATTTCTATTAAGAAATTTTCTTTCAAGCCTAAAACGTAAAGATGGAAGGGAAAAAAATATTTGACTTTAAACGTTTATTACTGTAGATTGGCCTTTAGAATAAAAAAAGAAAAGAAAATGTTGCGGACGGATCATATTAGTAAGAAAACTGTACTTTAATATTGACTTGTTTGCCATATTTTAGTTTTAGCTCAAATAAACTCTTTTTGTAATACAAATTCAGAATTCTTTAACAGAAATCGAGAAATAAAAATTATTTTAAGTAATAATCGTGCGCAAACGCTAATGATTTATTAATTGGGTAATCAAATATAACAAAGCACGCAAGGATTATCTGCCTTACGATGGACGCTTTGCGAAGGGCTTTCTTGAGAAAAAATGGATTGTAATCATCTTATACAGGATGTATCTGAAATGCTTCAACAAACTTAGAGGCATGATAGTACTCATCAAGACGAACAAAAAATACAACGGAGCATGGGGTCGGAAATGACGTTTAAAGGGAGAAAATGCGTCTGGAGATGGAGAAATTAGGACAAGAAAGAAAAACTTCAGAAAATTATTTATTGCATAGATTAGGTACAACACAGCTCGTGATGTCCAGAGAAAAAACGTTTACACGAATTATTTACGGTGTCGACCACGGACATTATCACAGTACATCCAAAGAATATGTACTGTTAAGAAGGAAAACTTCGCAGAAGCAGAAGTGGCTCCCTTCCAACGAAAAGGGAAACAACTGCGCATGCGTGAAATATCTGTCCCCAAAAAGCGCCAAAGCTCGAAGCTGAATATCGAAGTTGGTTTGGACAGGTTCGACCGTTACGTTTAGCAAGAGTTTAAACAAAGAATAGGTTCTTTGGTTTCAAGTAGCGATATGGACAATGGAAGTTCAACAGCCAGTGAAAGTGAAACTTCACCTAATATTTCATCATTTCCGAGTTTAAATTATCGCGACAAGTCAAAGAACGGTTCATCTTAACCCGTGTTCCTCAATTTCCTATACACGTCGCGGAGGGAAACAAATGTCGGCTAGGTACCAAAGAACCGGTACATCACAGAGGCGAAATTCTCGCCAACAGATTCCGTCGCCAAATCCCTTGGCGAATGTTCCCTTTTCTTTGTAGCGGCGTTGCAGACAAAGTGGTTTACATTATGTCTATGGAGCCTTTCCTTCTTTATATAGAGGTTCTTTGCATTAGCGACTTCGTATAAATCAAGCTCTTGGCGAGTTTAGCAAAACATTTGGCGAAGACTCCGGTCCCGATAACAGAACAGTACCGAAATTTTACTCGTGATTTTGCGCTTTCTTATTTGAAACATTTTTTTCTTTCATTTACAGGACGAAAATTAAATAAAATTGGATTTAATCTAAAGTATGCTTTGCAGAATTTTGATAGTATTTATTTGCTTTTGCTGTTATCATTTAATAAATTCACAGTTTAGCAATATCCTGATGAGATTGAAAATGTCCAAATACAGTGGAGGAAAAAAATATTTGAACAATACAAGTTTATGCAATAATTTCATTGCAAATGGTGTAAATTAAATTATTACATAATAACGAATTCGCATAACTTATGGAATAAATAAAAATTTAGAGTGTTTGTTGTCATGCGTAACATACAAATATCAAAATATGCGAATATTCAAAAGGAAAAAAAAAGTATTTGAACTAAGTTATTATAACTTAAAATTCAATGAAACCAATATTAAAAATAAAATTTAGTGTTTTGTAAAAAGTTCGTTGTTGTCTCTAACAGCCTACAGTCTTCTTGGCATTGATTCCATCAACTTTTGGTTATATCTGACGATGTACTTTCCCATGTTTTCAAAAGAATATTTTTGAATTCATTTTTATTTGAAAATTTATGTTTTCTAGTTTCTTGATCCAAAAAATAACGACAAATTCTCAATCGGATTGAGGTAAAGTGTTCAGCCTTCGGGGAACTTCTTTTTGTGATGTTTAAGTTTTGTAATGTTGTACGTTTAGGATCATTATCTTAATGGAACCAGAAGTCATCTTTAATGCCCAATTTCGACACGCTTTTAAATAAATTATCTCGCAGTATCTCTACGTATTGGATTAGTTTCACTTATATACAGTTCTTTGCTTGAACTCTTGTCTTTACATCCGAATTTATGTTAGGTAATTTCTTATTGTTCGAGGTGTAGTGAATACCTGAACAATATGCAAGGTCATTAGATATTTCTTCACTACTAATAAAGGGCGGTTTTTTTGAGACTTTTCAAGCATTCTGCTTTCTCTTGCTGTATGAACTTTCGTTCGCCTGTCCCGTTTCTATCTTCGATACTCCCAGTTGTTTTATATTTACTTATCATATGATAAACAGTTTATAAATTTAATCTCAAAATATTTGCTATTTCACGATAAGTGGAGACCATTATTTCTTAAATTTACGATTCTAACGCGCATTCTTAAAGTCCTCTCCTTCTATTTTCCACACATTTAATAACATTTCCACACAGTTTATAATAAAAAGAAAGGGAATTGGAACTGTTAAGACTAATAAAACGTTCTAAAACAAATTACATTTCTTTTCTTTCACTTTTAGTATTTGAGTTCAAGTTTCAACCTTTTCATTTAGTTGTTTAAATACTTTCCACCTTGGAAATTTCCATAATTTCCTTTTTTCGGCTTTGTGATAAGGTTACGCGATAGTTAGTTTTTATTTATTATATTAGCTAATTTAAACTAGTTATTATATAAAAATTTAATAAATTAAGCAAATTGAATTATGTAAATTTTCGTTTTGGAATAAAAATAAATAATTCTAGCAGCACGAGAGACAACAAGTAATTAAACGCTATTACTAATAAAATGCATCCCTCATTTCTTATTACGAGTATTCTAACTATGCATAACCATATTACGCTGACTGAGAATAGCAAACTATTTTTACATTCCGAAAAAGCGAGATCACTCTCAGATTCTCATAAAATGCATCAAGCTTTTTCATAACACCAGTATTAAGCTAAAGTTGCTGTCGAATTTTAAAGTTCACGCTAGTATCCTTCTCGTTAACCTGTTATTTCTAACATAACGCTGAGAATTATGGGCATCTTTTTTTTTTTTTTTTTTTTTT
>KK121009.1:317321-410320 GCA_000611955.2 Stegodyphus mimosarum | reverse complement strand
TTTTGGGGCTTTTTTTTTTTTTTTTTTTTTTTGTAGATTTGTATTTCTATAATATATAACTATCTAAGACTAATGTAAATAAAACTCGCAACCAAGTGTTAAGAAAATAAGAATATCTGCATATGCTTCACTGTTCAAAAATATGTTGATTCTATTTAACGTTTAATTTCAACTTTATTTCCTTGCATTCTTATTGCTTATAAAAGTTTGAAGTTTATTTTCACTCGAATATAAAATTCTTCTAGACTAATCAAGCTTCTTAATTCAATTTTTGACTTCAGTCCCTTCTTGTTTTTAAGCTACTTACCTAACTCATCTCAAAATATCATGTCATTATCGATTCAAACATGAATAAATTAGCAAAACTGAAATATGGAAATTTTAGTTAGTGATGTTTTGCAAGGAAATTACCTTCAAAGCTTAAACAGTGCCAGAAAAATAACAAAGTAGATTTTCTTAAATATATTCATTTAAAATTTTTAGGAGGTAGAGAAGATTAAACTGTCATAAGCCCTTTCTTTGCCCGATATAATAACATGCATTACCAGGGCCTGATTCTAAGAGACAGATCTGACTTATAGTCAGACTCGTTTCCACACTTAATATGAATTATACCACATGTCCTATGTTCTACTAAATAATAGAATATGACGAAATAATCTGCTGATCTACCTATGTAAAGATGATCTTTTAGTGTTTCACCATTAATTTAACAGTGATAAATATTTAGCCAAAGGTCATTGCTTACATAGCGAATATGTATATAAAAAAAAAAAATCAGGTAGAGAAAGAAGAATTTAAAGTCTTCAGCTAATAGTGATTCTTTTCTAACGGTAGTTAGTGATAGATCTAATCAACAAAATTTGATACGAAATTGTCAGCAAATAGTTATACTACTATACTCCCAATAGTTATACTCTCTCCAAGGTTTTCTAGAATCTAAGGCAAGCACCAAATACCATGCATTATCTCTTGTTATAATTTAGTCTTTTAAATTTAAAAATATAGCTTTACTGATTTAAATTTGTTTAATTCGGTAAGTGATCGATTCAATCTGTTTTTAATCTAAAGATACACTTGACTTATTATCGCCTAGTGCCACAAGTGTCAATCAATGCCACAAATATAATTCCTGTCCGTTTCTTTAAAATCGTACTTGCCATCTATATTTGCTTTCCTCAACTGCCATAAAGTCAGATTCGTTCAGATGCACAAAGGCTTCCTCAATGAATATCTACTTAAAAACTATAAATGGTTAGCACACCTTACCGAACGTTAATAGCACAATGCTTCGACTTTGTTCATGTCTCGAGTTTTGCTTGAGATTAGTACGTCACATTAAAAAATTTTAAATTTCTGTTTGCAGAGAAAATCATTTAATTAAAAATATTTAGAATTTTAACGCTGAAATGTTAGCGCACTGGAAAGCTAATAGCTGAAAATCTGAGGATTTACCGAAAATAAAATGTTGTTTGGATCATTCCGGTTTTTTATTTTGTAACTAAGAATTGATTTATAGTATATATTTTTGTTCATTACTGAGCACATGCTATCTGACACAACTAAGTAAATAAAGTGAATAGAACATCTATGATTATGACGATTTTATTCACAGAAAACAATATAACAATTAAATATGACGAAAATATAAACTGAATTAACTATCTGTCATTTACAACTTTGTTCAGACTACTCTGTTTAGTCACAGATTACTTTCCTAAAAAATAAACGAGAGATTCTTTTTATTCTGCAACAGTGAAACGAAGTCAGAAGTAAGGTGGACGATGAAACAGATATTTATGCAAAAGAAAAGAGAAACCTAAAATATTCCGACTGAGAAAATCTGAAAGTAAGGTTTTAGAACTCTGGAGAAAAAAAAAAAAACTGAAAGCAGTCGAGCAAACCCCTCTGAAATTCAGTTCCGAGAGCAGGTGAAAGAACCTGTAAGTACTACCCGAGTGAAATCCCAGTAGGATGCAACGATGTAAATCCGATGACCTAAAGTTGCGATCTGTAAGAAATTGAAAGTGGCATATATACATAAACACTTAATATGAATTTTAGAAATTTTTCAAAACTTCAGAAAAGATAGTCATTTCTCTTTGAAAAATTGAATTGAATGAAATGATTTCAAGTGATTGAATCTCAGTTGTAGAATTTCATTTTAAACCTGGTCAGTAAACCGGGAACTGAAGGGACTTAATCATAGAAATCTGATGCTCCCGCTGTTTCAGTGACTTTTTGTGCCTCACACGTGTGCTGCATATTGCAGTAAACAGTAAACTCGAAAGCTGCTGCTAACTTTTAACTGACAGTCTAGGTCTGACTGTGCTGAAAAGTTTCATAAGGTAGTAGTTAGAGATCTCAACCCCTGTGACTTTTGGCTATGGGATTATCTCAAAAGTACTCTTTACGGCGATAATCCAAACAATTTGGCGGGATTGAAAGGTGTGATACACCGACGGGTCCGTATCATTCCTCCTGATATGCTAAGAGCTGCTGCTGAGAATGCAGTAATACTATTTAACTTGCTTTAGGAAAATTTTGGACGCCACATTGAACATGTTTTGTAACACGTTTCAGAAACGATTAAAAACATTTTAAACCGATATCTTCATGTCTTACTTCGTTTAACAATATTGCATACAGCACCATTTCCCCGCTGGTCCTGAGTTTTGAACTTTTTTTTCGCAAAAAATAAATTCCCATGACCTCCTTTACACGATTACCAAGTTTGATAATATTTGGTCCAGTAGTTTTTCTTTTATGACCATTTCAAAGTGGAACTTTAATTATAACAACCCTGTATATAAAGCACACCCACGCTTGCCATTTTTCCTGGCCAAATGAAAGTTTACGTCGTATTAATTTTTTGTTATTTTAAGTTTGCTAATTATTCTTTCACTACTAACAACAGCCACTAGCACTGTTAAAAATGTTCTGAAGGAAACTTCCAAATTCGGATGTAACTGAGCAAGGAATTATTGCGTTTCTGAGGGCGTCATGTCATACTTCCAGTTAGCAAGGCAAGTGGAAGCAAGGCCGTGTTTCGAGTTCCATCGAAGGTAGAGCTCATTTCTCACGCTCTCTCCTTTAAATAAATAAAATTTTTTACAATTGAATTAAATGGTGTTCGTGAATTATCTTTGAAAAGTATAAGCTTGTAGCCATTACCCTTTTTTAGCGTCCAGAAAAATTGCAACTGTGTGGCTTTTAATTTCACATCGTTTATTAGCATTTGGATGTGCGAAGATTGAGTTACTAGATGCTTCATCGAGATCTAGTGAGATTAATTTCCCACTTGTTCGAAACTAAAATTCAGAAAAACGTGAAGAAGCAATTTTAATTTAACAGCTTAGCATAGTAAAATTAATGCAGAAAAGGTTTTGAAATAAACTTTATAAAATTTAAAAATAGTGAAGGGGGATTCTAACACCTTAAAAGTGCCACGTAAGTATATATGGGCAGTTAAAAAAATTAATAAATAAGTTTAATGAAAAGTACAATACTCCTCCCCCCCCCCAAAAAAAAGAAATAAAATAAGAACACAATTTCCTGGTTTATAGCATATTTTCTTCCTGCGTTTGTAGTAAGAATTATGCTTGATGCTACCTAATGTCCAGTTATTCTTCATTTGGTACACTGCAGTCCAGTTAAGGATTTCCTTTCGAAACATGTTCACAAGTTGCTCTACTTAAACTAGTTGAAAAGGTTACATTTTTCATCACGTACTTTAATATGAGTCCTGATTTCTTTTTTAATAACATAATTTGTAGTAATTTGTTATCACAATTAATTGACTCAACATCTTTAACTTTTCTTATTTTACAATAAGTAGCTCATACTACCAGCATAACTTGAGCTTGACTTTAGTTTTGAATCTGTCTGATGTTCTTTAAATTATATCAGCATATTTTCGTTTATGAGACGCCAGTAGAAACGCCAGAAGTAGCGCGCATTGTGACCGCTGCAGCAGAAATCCAGAAAACTCCCGTAATCTTCGAGCGTGTCCGCCAGTTGTTCCTCCGTCGATGTACCAAAGAACCTCTATGTAAAGAAGGAAAGGCTCCATAGACATAATGTAAACCACTTTTTCTGCAACGCCGCTACAAAGAAAAGGGAACATTCGCCAAGGGATTTGGCGACGGAATCTGTTGGCGAGAATTTCGCCTCTGTGATGTACCGGTTCTTTGGTACCTAGCCGACATTTGTTTCCCTCCGCGACGTGTATAGGAAATTGAGGAACACGGGTTAAGATGAACCGTTCTTTGACTTGTCGCGATAATTTAAACTCGGAAATGATGAAATATTAGGTGAAGTTTCACTTTCACTGGCTGTTGAACTTCCATTGTCCATATCGCTACTTGAAACCAAAGAACCTATTCTTTGTTTAAACTCTTGCTAAACGTAACGGTCGAACCTGTCCAAACCAACTTCGATATTCAGCTTCGAGCTTTGGCGCTTTTTGGGGACAGATATTTCACGCATGCGCAGTTGTTTCCCTTTTCGTTGGAAGGGAGCCACTTCTGCTTCTGCGAAGTTTTCCTTCTTAACAGTACATATTCTTTGGCTAATGTCTGCTTTTAAAATTGTTCCAATGTTTACATTTAAAAAAGTAAAAGAATGCATTTCAAAATTGGCAACGAGAATACAAATTCTAAAGATGTAACCGTCACTTTCGATTTTATTATTCGTGTATTTACCATGAATTTAAAAATCTGGGACTTATCTAATGATGAAACATCTTCCATACAATTTCTTGAGGAACGAGGAATCATTCGCTCTGGAAGAAATTGCATGAAAAACCATAAAATGAAGTTCTACTTCAGATCGAAAGAAGCACCGAAATAGAGATGTGAAGATATATTATTAAGTATAATTTTATCGATTCCGATACTAGTTATCATAATCAAACTTTTGAAAAGTTATGGGACAGTGCGAAATAGACCAACGCGGCACTGAACGTAACCAGTTTTCTTATTTGAGTTAATATGGCGGCAGCAGTGTCCTAAAACGCAAGGTATTTTAAATTATATTCCCAGTTTTATACCTCCGAATTAATCTTAATTCACTAAATTCCCTAACCGATTTTTTTTTTCTAATTTCTTTGGTAAGTTGTTTAGTTTACGTTAAAATTTCTAATTTTACGAATATCTTTTATGTTATTTTTTTCTTTGGATTTTTCTTCAACTAAACCGTATCGTAAATATTTTGGCGATTATTTTTAGGCTTCAAATTTTTCGCTAGATCGTCAGCTTTTGGCGATATCTGAATCCAGTCTCGATAACAGGAAGAGTACCAAAATTTCATATAAGAGACTAAAATTCCTAAACATAAGCTTTCAAAATTTCTTATTTCATAAAAAATATATTTTGAGTCGATTTCTTTAATTTTTCTTATTCAGTTGCTTCCATCTTACATAATACTGAAATTCTAACCAAGAATACAGTATTAAGCTTAATTACGTTGACTAATATGAACACACATTTATTTAGATATCGAAACATTTAACTGGTATGGCGTTTTCTGCGAGTCTCATAAGCATTTATTGTAACAATGAAAGAATGCTTTTGTTGTTTTAATGAGTTTTACGTCAACACAAATTACATGATTAAATATATATATGTGACCAATAAAATAAAATTTTATTGCTCCGAACTTAAACGATTTCTCCATTTAAAATAAAGATATTTTGCTTATTTCAATTACAAATATTCACAGATGGATCCAAAACATAGTTGGGTGTTGGTTGTGTCTTTTACGCTTTTTACAATGGAATACAAATTAAAACCTGGAAAGCTAAATTAAACAAATCAAATTCCATCTTCCACACAGAACTATTGGCAATTCGAGAGTGCAAAAAAGTCCTCTCAAGAAATGGAGGAAACCACGAAAACGCCCATGCAGCCAGCCCGTTCACAGGATTCGAGCCTCGGACCGAACTACCAGTGTCCAGCGACTTTACTGCTCGGCCGTTAGTAGGCTTCGCATTACAAGTAGCATAAAAATTCATTTAACAATTTTCCTAAAACACGCATAACATAAAAAATCATTTAGCAAATTTCCTTTATTTTCAAACAATGCAATCTGGAGATTAACTTCATTTGGTTATTTAAAATGAAAGTTTCTGTCCAGCACGCATACCAACCTTCTTTTCAGTCCTTTCTTCAGGGTAAATAAAATTTTCACCTCCTTCACTTTATTCTTATGTTTTGACAACAGTCAATGTGAAACGAAAGTATTAATGACTGCATTGATTTATTAAGAATGCACCAATTTTTTAACGAATTATTTAAGAATATTCATTTTATTAACTCTTGCACTTTTCTTTTACTTTATAGGTTTTTCGCTGACAGGTTTGTTATACGCTAATTCTTGAATCGTTCTAAAATAAACAGCTAAATTTTTCCTCAGAAAGGATCCAGTTAAACAAACGGAAGTTGATTGTACTTTTTTTTTTTTTTTTTTTTTTTTTTTTTTTTTTACTGTTTTAAAATTAAAAATAGAAATTACATTTCTTCCGTAAATCAAAATGGTTTGTTTGCGGCTTACCGAAGAATCCTTGGTAAAAGTTTACAATTGGGTGCCCCTTGTTTTTTTTTGCGATTGTTTTGACGCCAAGATCGGCGGCAATAAGACACAATTTCAAGATGGCCGCTACACAAAACCAAAACAAGAAGTCACAGAATTTCACAAACTCCGTGTCCATGTATACATCGACCTATTTTCACTAAAAAAACATCAGAGAATTGCACAAACTTAGTCATTGCACATTGCCTTTACTTTGTCCATCGATTTATTTTTAATTAAATAAATGAAGAAGCTAAAACCATGTTTAGCTTCTTCATTAGCTTCTTCATTGTTACTCTCATAGTAACCAAAAATGAGGTTTCATCGCCAAAACTGAAAAAATTTTTCGTCAATCGAAAGGGCACCCAATTCTACACTAGAGCCGAATCCTTAAATATGGTACTATTTCTGGGCGTAAAACAATAAAACCTGAGCATGGATACATTAATTTTTTGCATTTACGATAAACTTTAATAATTCTTAAATGAAAATATCAAAATTTTCATGTTTGGAGGTGGCAATTTGACTTTCAGCACTCCAAAATTTGTAAATTATGCTTCCCTAATAACGTTTACTTGCCTACGTTTTCAACCACAATTGTAAGTCACATTAATTTATGATATAAATTAAGAGCAAAAATACATAGAATACCGGATTACCATTTAATATTATATTAATGAAAGGAAATATTTGGTTGTAATGAAAATTTTCCACCAAAAAACGTTCTTAATAATGTTAGGCAAAAAGAACATGAAAGCGGTACCTTTAGAGGGGTAGTAATCACCACCCAAATCTACGATTTTCTGCCAACGTTTTGTGAATTTTTCGAACCTTTCGAGCCCAGAAACTTGGTTGGTCGCGAGTTTAAAAATAGATCAAACTCATTTCGGACGTCCTGTGCAGGATGGACGATAACCCATTAAGATGTAGCCGCAGGTGTGAAAAAAAAAGGTAGACGTCCGAAGGAACGATATCGGGCTATATAGTGGGTGTTGTAAAAGATCCCATTCTAGTCCTCTCAATATACTGTCAATAAGAAAGGAAAAAATGTCGAGAAGAAAAAATTTTCTAACAGAACAAGGGTGTTCAAATAGAATAGAAGAAGAGTCATCAAAAAGAACATTCAAAATACAAAAATTTTACGCAAAATATTTCTGTAAATACAATGAAAATCGTCTAAAAAATATGCAAACAGCCTCTGTATGAGTATACTTTACCTTATACGTACACTTCATTATACATTCTGAAAGTGTGAAAAATTTTATATAAACTTCTGCAGGTATCTTCCAGAACTCCCAAACTTACGATGTATATTTGTTAACTTTGGGGAATATTTGTAGAGTTAATGCGATGAAAATTACGATGATAACAAGGACTGTCGTTTTCTATACATTATAACATTTGATAGAGATAAAATAGTCTTAGGCTGATTGATTATAGAATGTATCCATTATTAAATATAAAAGCGTTCGGACTTTAAAAAAACTATTTGAAAAACTGGAAAAAATGTATCAAATGCTAAAACAATATTTTATTAATCATTTTTTTTGCATAAAAGTAGAAAATTATAAACATAAGGTCTTGGTCCATTATTAATTTTAATGTAATATTTAAGACAAATCTATGTTAACAAACTCTCTCTCTCTCTCTCTCTCTCAATATTAAAATTTTTCATTCTATTACATAAGGAAACTATAATTTTTCATTTAAAAATTATTTTAAGATATTTTAATTTACCTTTCTGATTTTTGCCCAGTTTTTATTTTGTTTTCTTTTTCTTCTTATTCCTTTTACCGCTTTTGGAAAGCTTAAATTCCTCCGAGCAGATTTTCAAGTCTTTCTCTTCTGAAAGATCAAAACGTTCCTTACTTTCTTCATTATGCTCAACGTTAATTCTTTCAATTTGATTATTCCCACTCGGTGCAGACCACTGCATTTCCTTCTTGCTAGAATTATTCGAGTGGTTTTTCAAAAGCTTCACATCTTTAGATTCTAGTAACTCATGATGCAAACCCTTTCCTACTGCCTTATCTGATTTTGATGCCAATTTGCCAGACTTCGCTTTTGGTTCAGTCTCATTAAAGGTTTCATTCAAATTTTCAAATGAATTCAGCAAAGAAATGTAATCTTGCGAAACATTTGTTTTCTTATATATTTCTACTATTTCTTCACAAACTGCGGAATCGCTGTGTAACTCATGCACTATGACTTCCGATTGTAATTCACTTTCTTTCATGTTTAATAACTTATCAACATTTGCTTCAACTTTATTTTTGGAATCTGCAAACTTTCTTTCATTCTGAAAAGATGAAATTTTATTACGAGATTTCCTAGATTCATGCATAATTTCAGGACATCTAAAAGTATCCATTTTTATGGTCATATCATGGGCAATATGCGAAACATTTAGACAGTTTGTAGATTCCCTTCCCTCCTGTACTTCGAGATTCTCGTGGTCTTCACTTTGGCGATCGTATCTAGCGCCTTCTGAACCTGTAATATGTGTTTTAATATTCGGATTTGTATTCGAGAGGGAAACCGTTTCGTGAGTATGATTAAATTTCTGCGGCTTATGGTTACTAATGTTCAGTTCTGACGAAAATGATAACTGTTCTAACGATGTAGAAAGGAGTTCCAATTTTGCTGCAGAAAAATTTTCTTTGCTTCGTTGCGCACTGCACTGGGGATTCTCTTTAATATCACTTTGATTTATTTCAGTACATAAAAACTCTTTATTTTGCTGTGAAGAGGATTCAATTAGTATTTTTTTTACCTGCTTTTCATGGGAGCGATGTTTCGAGTTTCTTATGATTGGGAAAATTTCCCTTCCAATAATCTCATAGTCACTTAGATCACTCAAATCATTTTCGTCGGAAATGGCTGAAATGCTAGGTGATGCAGAGTTTTTGCATGGAAAATGGTTGCTATTCTCGCATTTTTCCTGTTGTATTTTGTCCAAAGAACGTCTGGACTTAAAGGTCGTTTCTTTATTTAACTGAACTTGGCGTAAATCATTCTTGGTTTCATTTTCTTCATACTTCTCATAATGCTCTATAGAATATAGATCGTCTGCAATAGATATTTTTAGTCCTTCCCAACCACCATTTGTATATAAATCGTTCTTCATTTCATGAGCAAAGTGTTCAGTGTATACAGAGATAATAATCTCTAAAAATTCTTCAAGTCCTTCAATGCAACACAAAACTGCTAACCGAGATGCACATGCAAACGAAGATAAGACTTCTTGAAAAATATTTTCACTATTCTTTATTGTTAAAACATTTTTAACGTATTCACGAAATTCGTCACTTGTTGAAGGCGTCACAGAAATATAATTTTCGTAAGTTTCCTCTAAGTCTGGATCATAATCGAGCATTAAAACGCTTACTGCTGAAGCAATGTATGATTTATACGTATTTATCATTCGCTCAGCTGAAGCAGGAATAGAACGTTCTTTGAAGGAAATGCCATAATCCCACCACACGTCTCGAAATATTTCTGTAAAGAATACCTCCAGTTCTTTTTCTTCAGTCATTATGAAAAATATTCCTTTATACAACACGAAAAATAAAAAATCCGTAGTAGATCACTTTTAAAAACACAGCATCACTTTCAAAAACAAACAGAATGTAAACATAAGCCTCTTATACGAAACAAATTAACAAACGTATCGCTTAATGCTCATCGTGGAGGCAGATATCTGGATTAGTTACTTCAAACCGCAGCCCTTCTTGCAGTGTGAGGCAGGTAACTCTGAGCTTTTTCCATATGCAGTAAATTTAGTGCGTAGTATGTTACAGTTACAGTAGATTGATTGTATACCTGTAGTAGGTTGTCTACCGTTCCAAAAGTGGTATTTTAATATTTATTGCTTTAAAAAAGTCGTTAAGATTTCTCCCTCAAAATTATTTTTAAGAAGTACACGTGTATCTATTTACACTGCTCGACATTGAAAATGCAACACCAAGAAGGAGTGGTCAGAAATTTATGCAAATTTTAGAGTAGATGCACGTCACAGAGTTATGCGAATGATGTGAAATGCGAAGCTCTCCGACGCACGTGAAGTAAGATATAAGGGAAGGAACGTGCAGAATGGGCAGTATTCGTGTCGTTATTTCTGCAAGACGAATTTTCAAAGAACCATTTCTCGATTGGTTGAACGTGGCCTGCACTCACGGCCTCCGTTAAGAAGACTGCTATTGACCCCACAGCATAGACGTCAACATTTAGAATGGTGCCGGATTAGAGCGATGTTGATGACAGAATGGCGAAACGTCGTGTTCTCAGATGAGTCACGTTTCTGTTTATCCAGTGACAGTCGCCGCATACGTGTGTGGCGTCGACGTGGAGACAAATCTAATCCGGCAGTAACTGTGCAACTCCCCACCGCGCGACAACGTGGCATAATGGTTTGGGGTGCTATTGCCTAAGATTCCAGGTCACCTCTAGTTCGTATTCAGGGCACTGTGACGGCCCAACGATACTTGGATAATGTACTGCGGCCGGTGGCAATTCCCTACCTTCAGGGGCTGTGTAATGCAATTTTTGAGCAGGATAACGCCCGACCACACAGTACTCGCATCTGCCAACATGCTCTGCAAGGTATACAGATGCTTCCCTGGCCACCTTACTCTCCTGACTTGTCACCAATCGAACATGTGTGGGATGTGATTAGACGCCATTTGCAGACTCTGCCCTTGCCTCGTTCAGAAGACGAACTGTGGAAAATGGTTGAAAGGGAATGGAGAGCCATCTCTGAGGACACCATCCGCACTCTTATTGACTCTATGCCTAGACGTGTTTCTTCGTGCATCGCTATCCGCGGTGGTCCTACATCCTACTGAGCCGACGACGTTCTCGCTCTGTATTCTGACTATCATTTTGAAATAAAGATCACTTATTGCTGCTTGCTGTCTCTGTCTTTTTCCAAATTTCATCACTTTCTGACCACTCCTTCTTGGTTTTGCATTTTCAATGTCGAGCAGTGTATTTTATTTTACCTAGTGGAAGGAAATTTGACTCGCTAAGGAGAATAACAGCTTCAGTGTCCTGTGGATAATAATCTATCCCCAACCGTGCCTAACCTAGAGTCAAGATAGCTAACATTATAGCATCTATGATACTGCACATACAAGGAAGCCTTTAATCAGTGTTCAGTTCAGTTCAGTTGGCATGAGTCTGGCAGCCTATAGTCAAAACTTTGACTTTCACTGCCTATCTTGGAAATTGCCCTTGGGCTTGGTAAGATAAATTATAAAGGGAGTAACCTCCACGCCAAACGGCGAAGCTGGGATCAGTACTAAAGTACAGCATTTGTAAATACAGATAAAAGATGAGCCTCCAAAATCAACAAGCATCTAGTGCTGCTGAGCTGATGGCAAAAAATAGTACCACAGCAGTGAAAGATTGAAAAATGAAAATATTATGTGTGAAAATATAATGTGAGAAAGAGAAAATTTTAAGATATAATTTGGATTTTAAGGAAAAATGTGAAATACAAAAAAAAAATGAAAATAGTTAAAGAAATAAATGAGAGTAATAGTACAGTTAAGTACAAAATTGGAAAAATCAGCTATAAATGACGAAATTCAGGCAGCAGAATGTACATAGTTCAAGCTCCAAGTAAACAAAGTTCAGCTTAACATTGGTGAATAGTTCATGTATCATTATACAATGTTATGTTTCAAATAAATGATGAAAATTATTATGAATACTTTGTAAATTATCGATTTCACAGTAGCGAAGTGATGATCATAAAGTAAACATGATAAATATTGTTCATTGAGCTTTGTCATATTCAAAGTCCTATCTGTGGGAACTTACAAAGTCTCTATGATAAGAACACTGTTACATTAAACACAAAAACACACTCACATTTGAGCTTTGCAAAAAGTTCTTGTTTAGAAAAAAGAACTTTTTGCAAAGCTCAAATGTGTGTTTTGACCCTAACCACTATACCGTCTGGGCGGCGAGCTGACGTCACTTTAATTAGAAAACGTTTACAGATTTTTGATATACACATTTATTGAGGAGATAGAGCTCGAAATACTATAACAGCACTCTGCTTAAAACATATTTTGTGAATATTGTTTATTGCATTACCTTAAATATAGCACAGTCATGAGTTTTTATAAAATTCGCTTTTAAACGAATTCTACGGTCATTAAGAAAAAATAATATTCAGAGCTAAATTGTCATCCAAAGTAGTTTACCCGAAGAATCTAAATAGTGCTCATGTAAATAAAATTATTCTCGGTTAAAATATCTTTCTTTTCAAGCATGCATTTACTTATTTTTATGGAAGGCACTAACCATTTTAGACTTTCGACACCACTAAGGCCAGAAGGGGTGGTCATTTTATTATGGAGGAAACGAACTGGCGACCACCGTTACCTCCTTTGCAGGGACAGACAATTTACATCTATGTCTCCTCCGGGATTCGAACGCAGGCTCTTCGGTAAGGCAGTCAAGGTCACTAACCACTTTCCCGTCTGGGCAGCAACATGTGATTACAAATAAGATCGAATTCAACAGTTAATTTACGTTGCTGATAAATAATTTGATTCTGTTTTTCCGTCCAATAAGAAAAATTGGGAATAAATGCAAGAAACTTATCACTATAATATTTTTATCAGGAAAATTTTCAAACTGTCGATGTAAAAGCTGATGTCTATGAAATCTTCAAGCTAATGTATTATACTGTACTCCTAAGAGAAAGACAAACACTTGTTCAATAAAAATGACTTTTCATTTCACAGCAAAGTTTACCCTCTTTTCGGAATCAATGACGTCACAGAATTTTTTACTTTAATATCTTCCCAATGAAGCTTCCTGCCGAAACATCATGAAGAGATTTTATGCCTGTAATTTTTCTCTCCTTAAAATAATATGTATTGCACTAGATATATTTACAGTAACCAGAAATCCAGGTACCTATGAATAACCAAGAGTAAAGGACGACACATATATTATCTTTATAACTCTTTAGATTTATATTTCTGCAAACCTAACATTTTTTAAAAATGTATCTGAGAAAAAATACTGTCTGAGCAGGTATTTGATAACGTCGCTTTCATATCCGGATGTAACAGTTACATTCGAAGAAGGGCATTTATTTATATACACTTTTTTCATTAATTATAGTATTACACTAATGTATAACAGAGTCGAACTCACTTATAACGAGAGTGAAGGGACCACGATATTTGCTCGTTATAACAGAGTGCTCGTAAAAAAACAAGTTCATGAAAAAATCATAAAAATTCATACATACATATTACATTATACACTGGTTATCATTAATTAAGGAAAAATCCCAAAAATGACGATTACTCAAAAGGTTACATGTTGAATTTAATGAAACTGACCCACAGTATACAACACATAGTAAGGTGTAAAATAACATGAAAGAAAATTACCAGAGAATCATGGTATTATAGAATTTAGCATAAGTATAAAATGTAAAATTCGGATGTGTTAGTTTGGTAAAGGAAAATTAGCTTCAATATGAAATATCTCTCCTAAAAGTAATACAACACACACAGCAATGTGCCATGCTGTCAACTATGCTATCTATCAGTTTCGTAGAATCAATACAATGCCTATTGCTCTTGTAAAGTAGTTGCAAGCGTGGCAAAGGTCTGAAGAGGAGGACTGACAGCATCTATAGATCTTTCTAAGGCATCCCAAATCTGCTCCATAGGATTCAGATCCGGTGACTGAGCTAACCACTTCATGCGTTGAATTGTTTGCTGCTGAAGATAATCATCTACGATAAGAGCCTTGTGCGGTCTAGCGTTATCGCCCTGTAGCAGGAAATTATCACCTAGTGCCTCGGCATAAGGGCGCTCGTAAGCATCAAGGATGTCATATCTCTAGGCCTGAGCACTCATGGTTCCACGTGGAAAGACCTGGAGGTATATACGTCTACCCAAAGAGATATCACCCCAAACACAAACACTACCTCCTCCACATCGATCTCTTTTTACGGATGTTTGATGAATGATAACAAGTTCCAGGTTCTCTCCAAATCAAATAACGCCTACTATCGCTTGAGGCTAAACCTGGACTCAGCCGTAAAGGAACCCCCCCAATCAAAGATTCAGTGGACACTTTGACATGCCCACCTCAAACGTTCCCTTCTATGAAGTGACATGAGCGGCACGCAAATGGCTGGTCTCCTCGCGTACAGACCGCCTTCGTGAAGCCTTCTACGCACTCTTGGCGTTGACACCAACCTTCAAGTGGCTGCAAGTGAGGATTTGAGCTGAGTCAAGGTGAGATTCTATTCCTTCGTAGCGTTCATCTTTCAGCCTTGGCTGAAGCTCTTGGATAACGAGTCTGTGGTTAGAAATTGTTGTCATAGTCTATGAACCACAGAAGGATTCTCATTTAGCCATCTGGTCACTTCTGTCTGACTTTGTTCTGCCTCTAGTTTCCCTATAACTCTCCATCGCAGTTCTTCAGGCAAATGATGCCTGGAAGTCATTGTTACCACTTGCTTACTGCAAATTTATTTCAGTATCCCACCGAAATTCGCAAGCTTGATCTGAAACATGCGATTTTATGCTCCTCGCAGATGACGTATTTCGATTGCAGAGCCACTAATTTGCATACTGCAGTTTTAATCAGCAATTCTTATTTAACAATATATTCAAATTTTATACGGATTGGCTTATTTTTGAACGATTTATCGCTATTTTTATGATTTTTCCTTAATTTTTAAAAACCAGTATATATACTTTATTTTTTTATTTTAGTACGGTTCAAAACACGTTGGTTAATTTGCTTTGAACTGCCTTATTGCCTGTTTCTTGTGTTATTGTTCTTCGGAAAAGACTCATGGTCCGAAAATCATTTAATTTGTACTCCTGGCTTCGAAAAATATTTGAAATTTTTCTGCGCACTCATATGCCATTAAATATGTTGAGGGCAGTTCAAGTTGAAATTCTTCACATTCGTCGTTATCATCTTCGCTTTCATTATTTTTTTCATCTGCTTGAATTTCAACTATAATATCCTTGAGAGCAGGTGTCTCGGAAGTGATAATATTAGCGTCAACAGATACATAATTTTCAAATTCTTCTCTATCACTTCGAAATTTTCTAAGACGTCCACTTCCTCTTCCACAGTGACTTGCCCCTTTTGAGAAATATTCAGTTTAGCTTTACGGAAGCAGCTGGTAATGCACGTTGATGTAACATTTTCCCATGCATCGTTCATTAAACGTTTCGCTTCGAGGACGTTTACATTAGCATGTGAGTTTTTTCCTGTTTTTTCCTCTTCTATCGAGAAACATCAAAATCAAATGCTTACGAAAGTTTATTTTAAAATTTCTGATGATTCCTTGGCCCATAGGCTGGATAACACTTGTAGAACTCGGTAGCAAAAACTTAATCCTGATCACTCCCCCGAGATAAAAAAAAGGCCGGTAATTAAAAACGCGGTTAGTTAGGATCTCAGAGCCTCGTCGATAGTGTTTGATATTTGTTCATCTAGTTCTTATTTTCAGTTTTACCTTACTTTTAGTTGAACCGCCGGGTTGGCGCAGTTTGTGAGCGTCGAGTAGACGCAGTCGTAATTTTAAAGGTACAATAAAAGGGTTTCAACCCCTTCGCACGTTTTTGTCTGACTTCACGCATAGCAGCATTCACTATTCCAGTGTCTGACAAGTTGGGCAAGCGAGATCTTACAAAGAAATAAATTTTAAGACATTTAAAACGGTTTTATTAATTTTGTTTGTATGTGAAATGTAATTTAAAATATTACTAATTGTATTACATAATATTTAAGAAATATGGAAATTAGCACTGTGTTTGACGGTACCTTGTGCCATTACGCATTGTTTCCAGTTTGTTCATTTAATATCTCTAAAGACCATTCCCAGCGAAGAGTTTGGAGAGAAAATCCTCTGCTGGACAGAAAAGAGAAAGAAGCAAGAGAAGGTGTTTTTGTTTCTGCAGTTAAAAAGAATTGATTCGCTACGACTCCAGGTCATGTCAAACTGCAGGACACATGATTTCAACTACAGAACGTTACGCAGTAGTAGCAAACTAGACTGTATTGCAACAGGATATAAAGATTAATCATATGTTAAAAGCTACAATAAATAAAAAGAAGAATAACTCAAGTTTCAGAAAAATATGAAGTTACCAGTGTTGAGCGGTAAAACCGCTCAACACTGGTAGCTTAGTCCGGGATTTAAATCCCGGCCAACGGGCTGGCTGGAAGGGCATTTTCATGGTTTCTCCATGAGTAACGTGGATGCGAGCGAATTTCCCGAAGAAAGTCCTGATCCACGAAGGCATCCTTCACTTAAGCAGATAATATCTTGTGCTTTGCTATAAGTATATAAACCAGAAAATCTGATACAACTGTCTTAACTTTTCGTTGGTCCATAAAGGGGACGAAAAACAGAAAAATACGAGACATGTACTGCATGAGTTTCTGGAATTAGGTTGTAAGCAACGAACACCATATTTCCTGCACAGCGTGCCACAATTTGGGTATATTCCGTGGATTTAGATTTTTCTGTTCGATATCCCGTTGAATTGCTTTCCTAATGTATTCCATCACGTTCGCATCCGCAGACTTGACTGGGATGTCCATATTCCAAACTCAGATGAATGCTCTTATAACCATAATGTAGAATCTGGATACTTACATGCAGGTCCACTGTCCTGCTGGAAAAGGTCCATCCATTAGCATTAAGCATGACATAAACAGGTGCACCGCGTCAGAAAGGATGCCCATATATCATTGACTAGTCAGATGCTTATATATGTACCAAGATTCATAGTAATTTCCAGTTAAATAAAACCGATACCATTACCGATCCCTTCAACAGTCTGTAGAGTTCCCTTTTTACAGGCGAGATGATTGGCTTCACGAGGTTTGCGCCACAGAAGAATCCTCTTATATACCCCCAATGTAGCTGGAAATGCGACTTCTCCAACCATACTACTTACGAATATTTCAGTCATTCAGTATCCAGGTAAGTACTGCCGTGCCATAATGATACACATAGCTCTATGTCATGCAGTCATTAAGGGGTTTGGTTAGGTTTTGTTGATTATGGTAAAGCACACTAGGACTATCTATCTAAGGGGAGAGATGCCTTCATGGTGGACTTTCTAAGGGAAACTGGCTCGTATACACGTTACACATGGGGAAAACCACGAAAATGCCCATACAGCCAAGGCCGTTCGGCTGGAATCAAACTTGAATTACAGGTGTTCAGTGATATTACCGATCCCCCGCTGTGGGTCAGGCATTAAAGGGATTTGAGGCGGTAGTCGTCTCTTTGCATCAGTCTATAACCTACAAACAGATCTGGATTAATCATTGTACAAAATAAGCAGGTGCTTAGAGCATCGAGAAAAAGATCCTTAGGAACTCGGGGCACAACACAAAAATTTCCCATTGCCGATTTTACCATGGTATAGCTATACAAACCAAGACCGAGAGAGAAGGAACGGGAAAATACAGGCATAAATTTATGTGGGGGCACCAAAATCCTTCAAGTGCTTGGCACCTGTAAAAGTCTTAAACCGGCCTTGCCTGCATAGTATATTTCATAGTTCAGATGCTGTTGCTTGTTTAATCAGTAGCTCTGAAATCCAATGTTAACAGCCATAGTGATGCACAACTATCACGTGAAATAATCATTGATAGCGAAGATGGTTACCTTCACCAAACATGTTTTTATAGCCACACTGGTGTCATAAGTTGGAGGCTTTGTACCCACGGTATACCCTTGCAGTGATTATCGTAAAAATCAGAATTTGATTTCTACATCCGAAATGCTATAGTTAATCTCACGAGGGAACTATGAAACTGTGCTGAAAATCACTTAAATAGTTTATACTGGTCATTTTCACGCCGTATACAGCTTTGAAAACCGGTAGATATTTATCGCTTTACATACGCACTGACGGAAGCAACAGAATATGCTCAAAGGTGGTGATGTTAAGAATTTTGCCTAAACATTTCTGTAGCAATTTTTCTGGCAAAGGTGTGTCATTATATGTGAAAGGTGACCTGCAGGCATACAATAGCACAAATCTGGCTTGTAGTAATATAACAAAATTTATAATCATTTACGGAGTGTGTTAAGTAGAGCTGTAAAAATTTACTATTCTCTAAAATTGCGTAAAAATCTCTCGACACCTCAAAAACGAATATAAATTGGTTTTTCCGATAAAGAGCATCTTTGAAAAGACGCAATGCATGTTTAATTAAGAGTGCTTGGTCACTATGTAAGTTTGTTTCTCACGTAATAACCAGCGTCAGTGACGATTCTTAACTTTTAGTTCTGGATATTTTATACAAGTGAATATCATTAAAGGAGTAGCGACATACGCATGAGATACGAAATTTACGACTGGAGGAATGCCTCAGCTCCACATTTCAACCTTTTCCTAATAAAAGGATATGCTGTTGAATTCTTTGATTAGCCTTGCTGAAAAGGAGCTCATGTACTGTGTCCTCTTCAAAATAAATCCTATACAATTATTATTTAGTACCCTAGATATATTCTCATTAAACATAAGATTTGTATGTTAATGTATAATCGGCATTTTTTCTTCAAACAAATTTACTAGGGGTTTTGATTTAATGGCACTGATATAGATATGTCAAACATGACGTGACAATTCAGTACTGGGAATTTTGTTTTACAACTGTGTAACAATGTTAGCATGCTTCTCTGCTAAAGTAACAACATTTGCTTAGCATGCAAGGAACACATTAAAATCATGCCCAAATATGGTAATTCGTTATGTAAACAAGTCTAGAACTGGCCAGAGACTAACTTCAAAAATCCCAGGGCGAATAGACCCAACAGAGGTAACTGTCTCATTTTGCAAATCTGCAATTTTTTACAAAAGAATATATAACAGCAATAAGCTGCCTCCTCATCTGAGTTTGTAAAGTACCCCCTTATGTAAGAAGCAATCCATTGCTTTAGTCACTTTTATTCTTTATTTATTACACAGCACAGTGTCTGTGAATCCTTGAGAGTTATGCAAAAAACTGTAACATTCATTTGAAATTAGACTGATGTATGGGTTAAATTCTGCTGTTCATGGTTATTTTTTGCAAATTTTTCTCAAAACAGGTAGCATTTTAATTTGGCAATAATACGTTGACATGCTATGATGATAATATCACCCTCTTATTCCATCCTATGTTTACTGTGTTGAGGTGAAAGAAAAAAGAGCCCACTTTTAGGATTGTGAAAATTCTCACGCAATCTTAGGTAGTCTGCACATTACTCTGCGGGAGCATATTGTATCTCAGCTTTGGGAACTCCATTAAGGACTGTAGCTTCCTTAAATTTCCTAATGATACCAACAATATCCCTTGATGTAGTGAGCTTGATGAGATGATTTGCTGTTGCTGCACCACCAGGAAGTAATCAGTAAAATCAACTTCATAAGTAGTAGTAGCAGTAAAAATCAACTTTTTCGAAGCATTGGGAGTTACTTTAGAATTATTTGGACCCGAATTGCTGTTCCAAATGATCAGCGAAGATTTCAGCTTTCTAGTCATTGAAAAAAGCAGATGAAATTTTTATATGAAGTAGTTTATTACTGAAAAATTTCTTCTTCAGCTTGTGAAAAGGTTTTCAAAAAGAGCAATCATGTAATGACTTCCTGAAACAAAAGACTGCTTCTGGAGAAAATGACTGAGCCAATTTCTTACGGAAATTTCATGACATCATATTATGTAGTAATGATTTCGGCGTCATTATTGTAAACATACTTCATACAATTTGCAAAATTTGGGAGGATCTCTAAACAGAAAGTTACGAAGCAAGCTTCAATCAAACACTGTTTATCCAGTATCTCTGCCATTTCACACACCTCTGAGGGATGCAATGACAGGATTCATTGTTGGAACTGCTATACTCGTACATTTATATAATACAGATTTTGAATGATCTAGATGGAGTGAAATTTATTTTTCTCCAATTATACTTTTTATTTCTGTGCATAATAAAGCAACACTCTATCCAATTAATCTTAAATTGGTTCAGAGAAAGGATTCACTTTGCCATTCCAGATAGAAATATGAACATAACGGAAAAGATAATGCAACAAAAATCTAAAGTTTGCCCCCGTAATTACAGAAGGTAAGATGCGCGCTTTGCTCCGAGAATTTTTCTAATGTTGGGGAAAAATTAAAGCCCTTGTCATCAATTCATGTCAGCAAAAAAAATTCTCCAGGACTTTGAATGTTGCACCTTACTTCAGTTTCTCAGTATTTGCTTTCAGATTTCCTCTGAATACCGATCTCAAACCAAATATTACAGCTGGCAAACATTCCTTCCAATGTTTGTTCAAGATGGATTTTAATGATAGGAAAACTCTCAATTGAAAGGCAGGCTGGAATGCCACTGTATGAATATATGTGATCCCTAATAACTGCATAATTGACGGGAACAAATATGATTCAAGTTGCTTGTCTTGATCAATCAATTGTAATAATGAATTAGATGTTAAAGCACAAAATTCAGTTGAAGTAAAAGTCCATAACAACAGTTATTGGAATTAATTCAACCCAACAAATAAATCTGTAAATACAGATTAAACAGTATATGTAATGGGTAATCCAAGTGAATTTGTTCAAACATGCCATTATGGATATCTATGTTTTGTTTATATATTTGTTATAGAGATATAATAATAAAGTTTGGTGTCACTGTCTTTCCAGAGCATGGGTTTGGATATCAGCACAAAGTGTCCTTTGTAACCTAAATGATGTAGCTATCTAGATGAATATAATCTAGCCTTGGCCGAACAGCAAATGTGAATGGTTGATGATTTGTAAATACAAAATTATGACCTTCTAACATACATTTGAAGTATTTATGACAGCAAAAATTTCTAAATTCTATATCAAAATCCAACATCTTTATTTAGGAAGGATAACTTTGCCCCATTAAAAAAATGGGGGCTAATCATTGTGAGGTTTTGTTTCCTAAAGAAGTGTCTGAGAAAGGTAGAACAATCCATTCAAAGGATATCTTTGTTTACGAAGGATAATTTTCTCCCACCCAAAAAATGGAGGTTAATCGTTATGAGATTTTGTTTCCTAAAAAGTGTCTGAGAAAGATAGAACAATCCATTCAAAGGAACAGAAGTGGTAAATAAAGAGCTAGAGTTTTTTTTAAAGAAAGTGGCCTCTTCAGAAAAAATTATCTGCTCCTATTCAGCAGGCTCAAAAGAGAACAGCTGCTGTAGCTAATGTATCGAACTGCGCTAATAAAGCAAGAAGTTATTTTGGCTGTCTACTCCTGGAAAACAAAACCCTTTTGCTGACAAGTCAAATTTAAAACTGAAACCTTTGGACAGGCTCTACCTTGTGATCGGAGATAATCTTCGATCACACCTTCCATGTTTCTTCATAAAATTCGAGAAATTGGAGTTCCTGATTTGGATAATATAGATGCAAAATCTTTGAAAAAAAAAGGCTTATTTACCGACAAAAATTTTTACAGGATATACATAAGAGATTTCGAATCGAATATTTCGGGCAGTTACGGCAAAATTATGAACATGTAAAAACCTCACAACCTTTGAAAATAGGAGATATAGTTTTAGTGTCTGATCATAATAAGAAATGAACAGATTGGTTATTGGCGAAAGTAACCGAGATTTTCAAGTCTTGGGATGGACACGTGCGTTTAGTTAAGGTCAAGACTAAGCTTGGAGAAGTTTTGTGACCAACCAAGTGTTTGTATCCTTTGGAGATAATATCCTCAGATAAACAGTCTAAGTTTAGAAACTTGGCAAGCAGCTCTTCTGATAAGATGGAGACTTACTCCAATCCAGATGTTCATAATGATTCACCTCAAGACCTTAAGAGCGAAAAGATTCCATCAATAACTACAAGAAGCGGTCGAAAGGTAAAACCTGTCCAAAGGTTTCAGTTTTAAATTTTGACTTGTCAGCAAATTTAAAGGTGGGAGTGTGTTGAAACTGTCGCTGTTAAAACTGCTCCCAAGCACCACATGATTTGCGCATGCGCGCAGCCAAAATGAAACAGAACTATTACTGAACTTTAGAACTTGTAATGGACATTTCAGTTAAAGATGTAACCAGTATCTTCTCTCTGTGTCGTGTATGTAATTAGTTAGTGATGTAAATTAAAGGTATCTTATTATCTTAGTAGCCTCTTTTTTTTTTTCAAGTTTAGTAATATCTTCTAGCGACATGTTTACTGAATCAAATATATAACATATAAAATTTTAAGAATTCAATAAGTGCCTTTCAAATTCAAAATGCATACAATCAACAATATCAATCAATCTTCAATCAATTTGCTTTCTTCGGGGCACAGGATGCCAAAAAATATTATGATTAACAAGATAATCATTCTTACAATAAAGGTAAAAAAGGCTTACCTTTTCAGTTATTTTCTTTCTCGTTCTTCTCCAAAGGTACATCTGGGAATATTTTTATTAACTGCACACATCAAAGGCACTACTCACCTCAAAAAAAGAGAAGCTTGTAAGAGAATATGATACATTTAATTTACATTACTAACTAATTACATACACGACAAAGAGAGAAGATACTGGTTACATCTTTAACTGAAACGTTCATTATGAGTTCTAAAGTTCAGTAATAGTTCTGTTTCATTTTGGCTGCGTGCATGTGCAAATCACGTGGTGTTTGGTAACAGTTTTAACGGCGACAGTTTCAACAAACCTAATAAAACAGGATGTACTAGCACAGAAGATTTTGATTTTATATTACTCAGTGAATGGTCACTTAATTTTAAGCAAATAACAAAACTGCTTTCTTAACTACTTTGCTGCCTGATAAAATTTTTTAAAAAAAAAGTGATTTTTCTTGGACAAAAAAAGGTTACGTTAACTATTGCACAAAACTGAATATTGATGGAAGTGCAGTCAAGACAGATGAACAGTGGCTATGGAAACATTAAGCATGCAGCGACAAAGCAGATTTGTGTAAGATATTTAAAAAAATTCAGACAGAATAGCGATTATTTATTTGGATGAAACCTGAAAAAATAGCAATATGTGCTTCAGAAAATGTTAGCTGGTTGGAAAAATTTAAACTTTTTAGAGAAAAGTTGCTGGAAATAGACTGACAATTGAGCATGCTGGTAGGCAGGATGAATTTTTTGAAGAGAGTTTGGTATTACAATCTGGCACCACCTCAGGGAATCACCAATGGGAGATGAATTTTGATCATTTTTCAAAGTGGTTAAAATAGAAACTCCTTCCTAATATTTCATCAAACAGCATGATTCGACTTCAGAAACTAAACATAAGGCTCAGCTCTATTTTATCTTATTCTAGTCAATAACCTAAAACTTCCACATATTCAACCGTAAAATCTGTGTCTATGAAAATTCTTAAGCTAGGTAGGCCTTAAATTCTGAAGTCTATCTATTAAACAATAGGAAATTCCTTAAATAATTGTAGCTGCTTTTAATATTTGCGAGACTCTTCCATCACAGATGAGAATTAATTGAATGTTTTCAGTTCTTTAAAAAAAATCAAAGTATATGCATATAATTGATGTTTCAACTTCAAAAAGTGTACTTGCTTTTTGAAATGAACCAATTTGTAGATCACTCTACTAACGATAATATGGAATTGTTTATGCAATTTGAATAAAACATTGTTCTATAATAAACAATGAAAGATGTTTTCCATTGATACTAATTCTTTCAATGTATTTCACTGAATGGATCATTTCAAATAAAGCAGGGGCTATCTGCTTAAAAGGAGTCATGCCTTTGTGGTCAATGTTCTAAGACAAATTGGTTCATAGTCCCATTATAGAAGGGAAAAGAAGAAAAATGTCATGCAACTGGCCTAATTTGCTTAATCCCAAATCAAACTACCATTGCTCAGCAGTTTTTTCCATTCTGCCACATATGAAAACTTTCTATCCAGTAATATATTAAAAATGTCTTTAAGTGTTCTTTTCTACCTATACTTCCAATATTACCCTGAATATCAAACTTGTCCTTTTTATTATGTAACGTAATGATACAATTCACAGAATAGAAAATAAAGGCCACTATAAATAATCTGAAAGCTAACTTACGTTTTTGCAACACTGTAAATAGTGACTTCAATGGATTTTGTAAGGAATAAAATTTTACATTACTGCAATATGATATATTGAACTGTGTACATCAGTGGTCAAATAAATGACTGTTAAACACTAGTAGTTTGATTCAAGTTCATATCCTCACAAATAAACTGACTGCATGGATTGTTTTCCCATGGGTAAGAAATATCAGTACAAGTTAGTTTTGATCAGAAACATTCTGCACACAGGCATTACTACTCTTAGGCAGATAGCTCTCATATAGTTTGTAACATTAGATTATACAGCCAAACAACATAATAAATTTCTAAATTTGGACTTTGTACCATACAGAGCTGAAAATTACCTATGCTTGTAACCATGCATTGCATATGTTAATTAATTTCACTTGAGCATCTTCCATAATTCAAAAACACTGACACAGTACTGAATGTAAATAATAATCAGATAATCTGAAGCAACCATTTCCATATCCAAATTATCTAAAACTGTGCTGTTATATTAAGAATATTTCACAGCTGCCTTGCTTTGAAGACTTTAACAGGTTCATCTGATTATGGCATAGCACTCGAGGGCTAACTGCCTAATGGGAGGGATGGAGAACTTTCTCATGGAAACTGGCTCGTATACACATTACACATGGGGAAAATCATGAAAATACCCATGCAGCCAGCCCATTTACAGAGACTAACAAAGCATTTTTTCAAAGATTAATTTTTATCAAAAAAATCTGCCCAACTCATTATTCTTCTTTAAAAAAAATAAATAATTTTAAAGTTTACTATAAAAAATGTACACAAATCCAACATTCTTTATACTGATTTCAAGTTTCAGTAAAATCAAACCAGAGAAAAAAAAAAAAAAGAGCTTAAAAAGAAAACCGAATTTAAAATAAATTACAGAACAGTATTTTCATTTATTTTCAACAATTTTATTAAAATGCATACTAAAAAATGTACATAAAATGTATTATATGCATTTTTTTAGCAAATTTTCATAATGAAATGGAAAATATCAGAGTTGAAATATCATACACAGCATGCTTGATCCTGAACTTAACTATTGTTTTCTGATCTTAATCCATACATTTCAATGTATTACGAAAAACCATTAAAAATGCATATCATCATCATAACCTCTTTCAATACTACTTCATATTTTTTTTCATTTACTTCAATTTTGAACATTTTCTTTTTGCAGATTTTGTAGTGTTTAATAAATTTTTTAGTTCAACTTCATCATAAGCCAAGTCATGATGAATATTTTCATTCATTTGAAATAAATCAGGTGATGAAAGGACATCTCCATCAGCTACAGGAAGTAGCCTGAGAGCATGCAACTAGATTCTTCATCTGTGCTTTCTCTTAAAATGAGCATACTGCATAGGAAAAATACACAATGTTAAAATGAAAGATAAGGTATCACTAAACTATAGTAAAAATTTTTAATATAATGAAATGTCACTAAATCTACACATCATAAGATTTTAATAAAAATTATATTATTAATAAATATGTATGAAAAATTCTGAATAATAGTTTTTGTTTTTAACTGAGGATGAACACCTAAAAATTTTTAGTTGTTTTAGTATAATCTTGAACTTGGAGAAACTGGTAGACTGCATCTACCGTCTGCAACATTTCTTGTGAGTTCAAATGTCAAATTCATTTTCAGAGTTTCTTCATTAGGTTTGGTTTGGTTTACACGATTATGGCAAAGCCTCGTGGGCTATCTAAGAGGAGGATGCCTTTGTGGAAGACTTTCTAAGGGAAACTGGCTTGTATACATGTTACACCCTGGGAAAACCACAAAAACACCCTTGCAGCAGCCTGTTCATGGGATTCGAACCTCGGACCAAACTACCAGTATTCAGTGACTTTACAAAACGGCCTCTTCCTCATTAAGAAAATATGCAAACTAGAAGTGCTCTACTATAGTTTAAATTTCCTATTCACATATTATCCTTGCAGTTACAACATGATTAACAGTTGTCAGACATTGTTCAAATTCTTAATCATAATTTTCCACATTAACATTAGTGACGTCTTGTAGAAAAATTCTGGGTGAAGGAAATTTTATGTATGAAACATTAATTTGACTAAACTTAGTAATTTTACAATGCTGAATTACAAGCATGCTTTCCAAATATACATATATATATATATATGTTGCACAAAATACTAATTATTCAGAATGTATGCTCATTCATGGGATGCAGGAAAGGTTTCACTGCATAAACTAGCTATTAAATTTCTAAACCAAAATAAATTTCTCAGTTTAAAATGCAATGCTTATTTTATTATATTCTTATGTTAAAAAAAAAGAGAAAGAAGAAAAGATATTAAATTTCCTGAAATCACGCTTTTATGCCAAGCATCCAATCTGCATTACCGAAAATAAATTGGTGCCTTGGTATACATCCACTTTGAAATGCATCCAATTTAGAGGTTAAAATTTTTATTTGGTATACAATATTTATTTGAAATATGACTCAACTTCATTGAGTCACGACTGTTTACCTCTTTCGAGACAATGCTATGACTGCCTACGAGCATCAGTACATTTGTTACTATTACTCAACAAACAATTCATGCTATAATTCAGAATTTTCAAGTGATTTTATGGTTTTTCAGGTAAATATATTGCAAATTCATTAATAATGCATTTTAGGAAAGTTATGAGAAAAGTCAAGCAATGATCATCATGGCAGTGAACAAAGACATTGTTGAAAAGTATGAATATAGCATATATATTTGGGACTTGCCTACTGCATACCATATGACAAGTATCTGGAGTCAGTGATTGTGGAGTGAAGTCCTTTTAAAATGGCTAATGTTGTGAAGAGTGTGAAATTGATTACAAAACAAAAAACAGAGATATAAGAAAATGCTGAATTGTTTTTAATATGGATTCCAGATAAAGTATTTATGGAGAGTACCATGTGCAGTACTTCTCTTAATTTATGTACAGTACATATTTTATACACTGTATTTGCATTTTAGTATTAAATAATGTCATGTTAATTATTTTCCCCTTATTTCTTACTGGTAAAGTTCATTTGGTTATGTCCAAGTATCTGGAATGGATTAATGATGTATACCAAATTAACACTGTAATATCCTATAAAATACATTATTTAGAGGTTAATATTCTTCCTTATCTATTAGATAGTATATTTTATATCAATGAAAAGTGTTTAGTAATTACACTTAAAACAAATTAACAACTTAATATCAAGACTTGGTCATTAAACACAAATTTTACATTTTTAACAAGATAATTTTACAGCACTGTAAAAATATTTAAATTGATAACTTACTGTTGGTGCCTGAAGGTGTCTTCTGAAAAGGTCATTTGATCAGCAAAGGTAAATGTTCTTACTTTATCTGCAAAAACCACAACTCCTTATCGAAAATGTTTTTTGATATCTCATAATAGACCTTCTAAGGTACTTTCGTCGATAACAAAACTCTTTAAATGTAATAAAAAAGCAATTATATTCTCTGAAAACAATTATAGAAGCAAAAGTTTTTTTTAAATTATAAATGTTCAATTTAGTGAAAAAAAATTAATAAATCTACTTGAATATGTAAAATTTTAATAAACATGTTCGCAAGTCCATAAACATGCGTTCGAAAATATTAGTTCTTATATTGGCAAGGCAGCATATATGCATTCAAATTTTTGGCCAGCAAGGCAGCATACATGCAGCCTGCCTTAGAGTGCCTTTCCCTCTCTGATCTCAATTTGAAGTGACAGATGTTAGTTCTGCTCTGAAGAAAGTAAATGAGGAAAGAGAACTAACTATTCACCACAGGCAAATGGGTTTTATCATTAGGTTACTTTAATAACTCAGAAAAAGAAACTCATTAAAACCTTGCACTTTCTTTTTGGTGTGTGTGTGAGCTATAGTAAAATTATACACTGCTCGACATTGAAAATGCAACACCAAGAAGGAGTGGTCAGAAAGTGATGAAATTTGGAAAAAAGAGACAGCAAGTAGCAATAAGTGATCTTTATTTCAAAATGATAGTCAGAATACAGAGCGAGAACGGTGTCGGCTCAGTAGGATGTAGAGCCACCGCGGACAGCGATGCATGAAGAAACACGTTTAGGCATAGAGTCAATAAGAGTGCGGATGGTGTCCTGAGGGACGGCTCTCTATTCCCTTTCAACCATTTGCCACAATTCATCTTCTGAACGAAGCAGGAGCAGAGTCTGCAAACGGCGTACAATAACATCCCACACATGTTCGATTGGTGACAGGTTAGGAGAGTACGGTGGCCAGAGAAGCATCTGTATACCTTTTAGAGCATGTTGGCAGATGCGAGCACTGTGTGGTCGGGCGTTATCCTGCTGAAAAATTGCATTAGGTAGCTCCTGAAAGTAGGGGATTTCCACCAGCCGCAGTACATTATCCAAGTATCGTTGGGCGGTCATAGTGTCCTGAATACGAACTAGAGGTGACCTGGAATTGTAGGCAATAAATTAGTAAATTACATCGCTCCAGTCCGGCACAATTCTAAATGTTGATGTCTATGCTGTGGGGTCAGTGGCAGTCTTCTTAACGGACGCCATGAGTGCCGGCCACGTTCAACCAATCCACGGGAAATGGTTCTCGGCAACATGGGAATATCCAGGGTATCTTGCACATGCTGCAGAATCGCGGTACAAGTGACTTGCGGGACCGCCACAGCTTGTCAGTGGATGCGTCGATCCACGCGTGATGACGTCACTCTGGCTGCACCTGCACCCCTCCTCCTTCCCACATTCCCTTGTTCCAACCATGTTCACCATAGCCGATGCACTGTGCTCACTTCCATGTGGGTATCAGCTGCGATTTGATGTAAGGACCAACCCCCCCTTCTCAGTTCGATCACCATACCCCTCGTAAAATCGTCTATCTGCTGGAAGTGCCTTCGTTGATGGCGGCCTAGCATTCTCTCCTATTACATTCCTCCTATTATACATTTAAATGTATAAACGGCATTTATAACATAATTATGTATCTACTATAAAAACCCACGTATATACTCAAATAACGCAACCCCAAATAATGAATGTAAATAGGTCTAATGTATGTCTTACCGTAATCAAGCTGTCAAATACATATCTAACATATTCATGTAACTCTGTCAGGTATCCAATGTATTAATGTATTTTATTGATGGATCATATTTCATGCACTTAAGAAGTATTACTATTGTAATTATTATTATTATCAAGTTGTCAAGTGCATATCTAATGTATTACTATTGTTATCAAGCTGTCAAGTACATATCTAATGTATTCATGTAACTTTACCAGGTATCCAATGTATTAATGCATTTTATTGATGGATCATATTTCATGCACTTAAGAATATTATTACTATTGTTATTGTTATTAGTATCAGTATGATTATTATTAATATTAATATTAGCATTTGACATTTTATTATTATTTGTCTTATATATATGTATTATTCTGTATGTATATGTATTATTATTAGTATATGTCGATGTATCTAAGAATTATGTCAACGTGCGCCCAAGAGTTTCACCAATGCATTCAACAGCTAATATATTTTAACATCTTATATATTATATTCACGCAGCGAATGTATTCATGAAACATCATCCAAGTCCGTGTTCGTTCATGTAACTTCACAGAGAAGCAAATGCATTCCCGAGGCAAGTCTCCTGGGACTCGATAGCTGCCAGTTCAAGATAATGGAGGGCGTGGGACATATACCTGCTTACCTTTGTTAGACATCAGGTGTCCCCGTCCTCTGTCACCTATCACCTATTACATGTATCCTCCGGGAGAAAAACCAACTTTCTTCGATAATACATCTGGCAGAAATAACGACACGAATGTTGCCCATTCTGCACATTTCTTCCCTTACATCATACTTTACATGCATCGGAGAGCTGCGCATTTCACATCATTCGCTAACTCTGTGATGTGCGTCTACTCTAAAATTTGCATAAATTTCTGACCACTCCTTCTTGGTGTTGCATTTTCAATGTCGAGCGGTGTATGTTTACATAATATAAGCAGTATATTCAATTTCCAGAGTAATTACAGTCAAAATTTTAGACCATAGTTGGGCAAAATGTAATTGCAATTAAAATAACAATTACAGTGCAATCATAATTGCAATTACATTGTAACTGTAATTAGATTAACTACTTTGTAATTATAATTACAGTGTGATTGCTTTTTTAATTATAATTACAAAGTATGCAATTTTTAAATTTAATTAGATTAACAGTGAAATTGTAATTACATTATAATCGTATAATCTAACAATCAGAAATGTAACTGCCTGTAATTACTATTTTGTTGTAATAGCTGAATTACAGTATGTATAATTATGTAATTAGGAAAGCAATTGCCCCTGATAATTGCAGTTGCACAACTTAGGGAAACCATAATCTTAATTGTAACTGTAACTGTAGTATGTAACAGAAATTATAGTGTAACTGCAATTACTATGCAATTACTTTGTAATTAAAATGTAATTCTTTTTTAATTACAAGTGTAATTGCAATAATATAATCTAAATGCAATGTAATAGTAATTTCAATTATATCTTCATTACAATTACATTGTAATTGCAATAATAATTGATGATCATAGTAAATCATAATATATCTGAAATGTTTCACTACCTTGAACAACGAGTTGTTAAATAATACAAGGGGATAATCACCTGTAAGAAAAATATTAGTATTTTCCTTTGGAATCATCCTGCAAATATTACAATTTGGAATACCAACATAAATTAATCTTTTGTGTAATACTATGCATATTTTCAACAAATAAGTAAAAAAAAATATATTTAAGTCTGAATTCAGCAATGATTCTCATCTTGAAGCCTTTTATATTACATTATACAAGAGATACTACAATTTATGTATATATTCACTAAAGTGATTTACATATATATATAATTTGTGACAACACAGTTTAGTATTTCAGCAAAGTCTGTACGGACAATATATGAAGGGTGTTCAAATGAAAATGTACAATATGATACTCCAGATGTAATCGAAATCTTTACTTACAAGTAATCAACCACCAAAGGCCTGATCACAAGTATCCCACACTTTCACAAGCTGAAGAATTCCCTGTTCCCAGAATTCTGTGGCCGTCACAGGAGCCAGTCTTCCACTGTGTCCTTCAGTTCTTTGTTCAAGCTAAAGTGCTTTCCTTTGAGATGTTTTTAGTGGATTAAATATGTTTAAGTCACAGGGCAACAAGTCTCAGCTGTAGGGCAGATATTCAGGCTCCTTCCACTTGAACATTATACTTTGTGCAACCTTGGAGACACAAAGAAACGCATTGTCATGGAGCAGAATAACTCCTTCTGTGAGCAGACCAGGCGGTTTGCTCTTGATGGACTTGCATATGCTATGGAGTGCCCCCCACACGTCAGTGTTAATGTTTTTTCCGTGCTTGAGGAATTTGATAAGTATTGGGCCTTGAGACATTAAAAAAGACAGTGAGCATCACCTTGCTTGCTGACAACACAACTTTGAATTTTTTAGAGGGAAGTAAAAATGCATGCTTCTATTGCATGCTGTCCCACTTTGTTTCTGGTTCAAAGTGATGGCCCCAGTTCTCATCATGGCTGATGATCTGCTCCAGGAAAGCAGGATCTTTATGATACAAGAACAGATGTTGCAGTACTCCCCACACACAGTTTCTTTTGCAGTTCACTGAGTTTCTTCGGAACCCACTATGCACACACCTTCCGGTAACCCAACCCGTCATGCACAATTGTGCACACTGTCCCAATGCTAGCCCCCACAATTACTGCTAACATTTGCATTGTAATACAGCAATGACTTCTCACCAGGTCATTCCCCTTGTCGATGAGTTTGGCCGTGATTACCATGTTTGCCTGCCTGGTCTCGGCAGGCCTAACAGGCCTTCACAAAATGGGCACCCCACTTTTTCACTGACTTATTGGACACACAGTCTTCCCTGTATATGGCCACAATCTGATGATGAATATTGGCTGGTTTAATCCCTCCAGCAGTCAGAAATTTGATAACACTTCGCTGCTCCTCAATCGCTGAATTTTGCAAATGAATGGCATAGGCATGATGTCCTTCATATACGATGTGTCAACTGGACGGAACACACAACTGCTTGCTTCTTTCTTGTGTCATGTATGGGCACTTGTGCATATGCACAACAATGCCAGCCACCACATTGATATCTCTAGATGTCTCACTACATTATCCCAAAGGGGCAGATTCCAATTTTAACTGGTTAGTTTGTTTCAATGCTTCATACCTTTTCATTTGAACATCAATCATACTTCCTACAAAGTTGTTTAGAAATAAAGGCTAAGGCATAGCATAGCAGTTAATTCAGATGTAAAAACTGAACAATCCAGCTTCAGATTAGCATTTCTGATGATGCTTCCAGTAACAAATTATGCATCTATATTATTGTGGTTTATGATCTATCAGTATGTACAGGAAGATTATAATCTGATAGTACAAATTCGAGCATCGTACCATTTGAGAGAGTTTATTAAGGAGTCTGAAAAGATTTTAAAGACTGGTTTTTAAGTCCAATATATTATACTGCTGTAGCAATAAACAAATTCTAAAAGAAAAAAAAAAAGGTTCACATGAAGGGTTAGCTTTGAAGAAAGAATCATGAGAGTCATGAAGCATGAGGATTTGAACTGGCTGCTAATGTTGTGATACTACGTTGAAATGATAAAAGAGACAACTGCTCCCATCTCAACTGAAATGATGGCTTTAAGTAGTGAGCATACAGGTTCTGCACAGATGTTCTAAAAGCTCCCAAACATATCCACAGAGCATGACGATGAATAGGATCAAGTTTCAATAATATAGAAGATCATGCTCATGCATAAACAACTGAGGCAGAATCAAGTTTGAACCAAACAAGTTCTGTGTAAATACACAGCGTTGAGCTATGTTTAGTAAGGCAGGTAATACTTGATAGAAATTTTAGGAGATTCAGTGTTTTAAAATATGCTTCTGTTAAGTATAATATAAGTGTACTTACGATTTTTTAAGTATAAGTTAATATTCTATCAAACACTACTCCCAAAAATTTTGCTTTGGGTTTTATTGGAATTTGGGCCCTCTCTAGATGAAGTTCAGGCTCAGGATGGAAATTTCTCTTCCAGAAGAAATGCACAATCTTCTTCTGGTTTGAAGACACAAACCCTTGTTCTGACAAATAAATAATTTTATCAATTGTCATCTGCAACTATTTCTCAGTGTATCTCATGTTTGCATTTTGGCAACTAATTTCAAGATTGCCAACATATAAAAGTTGCACAGACAGCAGGAGGAAGTTCTTTTAAAATCAAATCAATTTTGAGGCCAATGTAACACTGAGTATGCAACCATGTGTCATTCTCTCTTCTTAAAGAAACATATCTTATTACAGTGAACCAATTCTTGAAAAATCCTAGCCTTAGAAAATTCTTTAGAAAAAGTAGTAAATTACTCCACAAGCTCCAACTAGAGACCCTTAAGAATATATCACCAGTTCTTATCACAAGCCTTTTGCATATAAAAAGAAGAGGCCTGATGCTTTCTCTTTGAAAAGGCATTATGAATATTTGTTTCTAGGAATAGAATATTATGAACTATTGTACTTCTTTTATGGAAACCATTCTGGAAATTCAGTTATGGTTACGCTACTCTAAATAATATGCAAGGTGGGAGTTACTACCTTTTCAAATAATTTACAAGGCAACTGGCGGGTGTAATCAGGTGATTAGCAGAGGGATTCTTAAGATCTTTCTTAATTTAGCTATGGGAATAATTATATTTTTCCTCTATGCATTAGAGAATGTCTGTTTTTTTCATATTCTAATACAGAGAACAAAATGTAGAGGCAAGGACATTAGGTGACATGCTGTATGATTTTATAAATAATAGCATCAGGTCCTGGATTAGATCTGCACGTTTAAGACAAGGCATATTTTAACTCAATCACTGTAAAACCATTGCAAGGTTCCAGAATGGAAGAGCTGAAAGTAATGGGCTTCTCTCCAACTACTTAAAATAAAGAAGAAATGGTGGGCAACTATAGTCCTTTCAGAAATAGCAGCAAAAGTTTGACAAATAGTGTTCACAGTTTCTTCCACAGTGTTAATCAATTTATTCCTTTCTTGAAAAATGGAAAACAATAGTTATTATAAAATCACATACTTTTTAAGATTCTTATCCATGCTTGTTTCCTCGACATTCATAATATTATTGAGGGCACATAAGACATTTTTGACTGGCTCTGACTTTGCTGTTGTACCTTTGTTCTTTTGACGCTATAGACAAACTGGAATATCTACAGAATATATGTCAAACTTTCTTGTGCTATGTACCTTGTGCTAGGTGCCGACCAAACCCACCCACACATTAACTTTGAAGTGTTGTTGTGCCACAAGGTGCTACACACAGTGAGAGTTTTCTTGAGCCCACAAATGCTGATTGTGGTGATTGAATATGCCATCTTTATTGAATGTGTCCTCATCCATGAACAACACATAAGCTGGGATATTAACATCCCAGGCACTTTCTTGCGGAAACCATTGTGAGAAATGCACACATTCAGGCTGGTTAGGGGAGCAGTAACTAAACCCTTTGATGAAAGGCTATAACTGAACACTTTGGAGCTAAAAAGCATGAAAGGACTTGGCATTCAAGACACGCTGGACACTGGTACGAGATATTCTTAATTGAAAGGTAATAGCACGTTTGTTGGTCCCTGGATTGCTCTCCCCCGTATCCAAAACCCTTTGTTTCCTAACGATCGAGCGAGTCAATCGTGGCCTGCCACTTTTTAATGACCCATAGTCGCACAAATTTTGATGCAGATGTGCAAGCAAACTGTGGCATGTTGATGTCTGTCAGGAATGCGTTCTAGATAAATGTATGCAGCGGTTCATCCATTACCCTCAGCTATTCCATACACTAAGTGCATGTCTGCATGCTCTCCCTTCGCATAGTGTTCCATGCTCTTTGTATGGTGCCTAGTGCACCATATGAAGTTCATTATACACTCGAATGAGGCAATCCTCATTTTCCACTACCACTCTCCTGTACAGCACCCTCTGGGGCATACAATGACATTTCTGCGTATGAATTCCTATGCAATTCTTAATACTTATGATGTGCCCTCCCTCCCCCAGAAGTATGTCACAATATCTACGAGACACCCTGTATACATACAAATGTAAGTATGTATATGTGTGTGCATACAAATGAACAGATATCTTGTTTTGTATACAGTGGTGTGGATTTACCTTTTTGCCTCACGTAAAATATACGTAGGCACAGCTCTGGATTTGAGTATGCAAATATAATGCCCAAAATGAAATCAGCACAAAAGAAATGAACGAATATAAATAGTCATAGCTGTTTTAATTTACTTACATTCAAATATAACTGTGGGCATTTTGGAAAGCATTCTAAATTAATGCAAAACAGAAAATTCTAATGTGCCGGAAATATAAAAATTAACTATAACAATTTAATTATTAAGAGATCAAATAGAAAATATAAAGGGAATAAAATCTACTTACTCTCAACTTCCCATGTAGTTGCATCTAAAGCAGGAGTTATGTAAATAGTTATGTTACCATCAATTTATCATCAGAAATCATTTCCCATGGTTGTTAAATCATGCATCCGACATAACTGGGTGATTTTGTACTCCTGCAATTAATTGCTTCATATTAATAAAACTGAAATAAATTCTGATAAAAGACAGCTGACACAATGAAATCATTGACTAGATGCTAGTTTGTAAGTGTTGTGCATGACTGGCTCATTATGTGCAATCTTGTAACACAGTTGAAAAGTTAGAACATTTAGACTTTTTGCTAAATTGAAGCACTGATTTCAATGGTAATTATTGCTCTTAATGATGTCTACTATCTCCTCTTTGAGTTTATTGCTGCTTTAATAGGACACCCTACATATATATATATACACATATAATAGCAAAAAATCAACCTTAAAAGTGTTATAATTTAGTTTACTTATTATAGTACTGATATTTAACTTGCAAATGTCAACTACTTTGGATGCCATATAGGTTTAAATACGTCTATGAATTACTTCTCTGCAGCAATGTAAACTATTTAGAAGTGTTAATAACATAAGTTTTCCATTAAACCAGCAATATTTGCTTCTGACCCCCTTCAAATTGTGCAAAACTTTCCACATTTGTTAGCAACATTTTTTTTTTTTTAGAATACAATTCAAAATATGTATTAGTATTGCTCATAAGCAATATCAGCTAAAATCGCACAAAAAAGACTTTGTTACAAATTTCATGAATTCTCTTTTATTCTACTAAGAAAAGGGAATTTAAGGGTGGCTTCCATGATGTGCAAGAGCAACATTTCAAAAGAACTCCAAATTTTATATTGAAGAACTTTATAATGCATGATTCAGGCTATTTAATGATTTAAATATGATTATAAAACATATTAATATTTAACTGAATTTTATGTTCTTTGTCTCAGTGACATCTTTTGTCACCCCTTGGCTGAGGGACAGCTTTTGTCGCCCAGGAGGTTCTTGATATATAAATAAATTATTACTCAAAAATGTCAAAATGGCATATAGGGAAATAAAGACTACGTTTATTTTTGAAGAAAAATTTTAATTCTAACATTTTAAAATTAAAAATTTTTGTTTGTTTGCAAAACCATCAATGATATCATAGTTGTTCCAGTTGTTGCAATGTAGATAGTATAGAAAGATTTCTTAAATGCAATATAAAGATTTATAGTTCATAAATACTCGTTAAATGATTTTCATTTAGGAAATTCTTCTCACAACTAGCAGCACTTACAGCAACGTGAGAATAGTTTGCAACAGTATTAAAACATTTGGACTTCATTTTGGAGACTGTATTTTAGGATAAATTACAAAAATTCAAAAGCATGCCCTTTCATGTTAAAACTCTGAAACATATAAGGAATTCTCACTTATGAATGCTATCATGATCATACTTTAGTTGATTTTCATTCAACAATTTCGACAGAATAAAAAAGTATAACAAGAGTATGTAGCTGTTGAAATATCGTGATTTCTTTGAATAATTTATACACAGTAAAATCTATTTTTTTCTCAATTTAATTCCATATGGTAAATTCAGAATTTCATGATTCTTTATATGCCTTGATGATCTCCATGATTAATCTATATAAAATAATGTTTCAAGATGATTCGTTACTACAAGAGATGATTCACTACTATATGACGATTCTTACTACACATGTAGGAATAATGAGAATATATTAAATTTTCATTTGTAATACCCCTGTGAGAAATGAGTTTTAATGATTTACTATAAAATGGTGTGTGATGCAGCATTTTTAAATTCATATTCTTCGTAGTGCATTTAAACTAACTCTAGACAACTATTTTCAGACATATGGTAAAAACTTTATTTGTTAGGATACTTGCACATTATCATAACCACCTTAGTAAAATTGTCGAAGTTTCAGAATGGACCAAACACTGTGACATATGTTCACAACAGCTTTTCATGCATATGACACTTCTTCAGTTTTTAAACAAACAGCATTTTTTATGTACTTTTTTTGGCAGGCGGTGGAGAGGGGTATTTCAAAATTCAATAATTTTTGTAGACAAGCCATGATATTCTTTGTCTGAAATTCAATTTAAAAGTATGTACTTATGGAACTGGAAGAAACTGAAATAAAACTGGAACATAGTATGCTGCGCAAAGTCCCTAAAGGGAACAAATACTTTGAATCTCTTTTCAAAGTAATCACCATGGAATTTCCACCAAAACAAAAGAAGCAGAACCCCTCTTGTCAGTATGTTTATATATTATTTTTAGAATAAATAACCAAATTAAAATATAAAATGTGCATGCAATAACATATTCATATGTAATAAATAATATTTTACAAATATAAGATATAATATGTAATATGAAACTAATACAAAAGTACCTCAACTAGTATATTATACATCGGTTTGTTATTAAAAATTTTTATTAGTATAAACCAAATAACAAATCTGAATCCAGCAATATTCATTAAAGACTTATATTATCATGAATGAATTTTTATCATTAATTAAGCCTACATGTTTTCCATTTTAAATACTGGTATTTTTATAGCATAAAAATTACTTTGATATGGTTGGTAAGTATTGAAAGTTAGCCGCATTTTGTCTGGCTCAGTTAGTGTCATAGCTTCATGTACAGCGCACCAAAAAAGAAGGGGGGGCACAGTTCTACATCTTCCTCTCTACTGGGCCGATTGACAAAATTCAAATTGTGTTTTTCACGTCTTGAAAGCGCGACTTAGGATATGTATTAGATTTATACATAGCATTGTTGTAATCTAGGTATTTTGACACAAAAGTGGACTTTTTCTGAAAAAGACATGCCAATTTTTTTCCGTATTTCAATTATACGACTCAAATTATGCCGAAGTACCAAATTTTGTAAAAATTGCATGAGTAGTTTTGAAAAATTAGCTCTTAAAATTTTAGCTCCTCAGTGTTAATTGAATTTGATATATATTTATTAATATCTCTTTTTTATTAAACTTACTTGATTCCTTTTTTCACATTTTGAAATTTAGGTTCATTTCAAATAAAATCTGCCCGTTTTTTATGAATTATTTTTAAAATTTACATTTTAAAATAATTTTTGTAAATTTTTTTTAAAATGTTTTGAATTTTAATCTATAAAATTTTTACCATCATCTTAAAGTAGATGTATTTCTAAGTATACCTGCAAAAAAATAAGAGTTTTTTATTCAAAATTTCCCAAGATATATATGTATTTATATATTTGCACCCTTTGAAATTTAGCATATTTCTTAAAAGTGAAAACAACACAAATGTGGTTTACACACATTGTTAAAATTATTTGAAACTATGAACAAACTTTTTTTCCTCTCGTCTGGAATGAAAAAACGAAAAGGAAAATAGGTTGCTATAAATTAAGAAGTTCGCCACGTAAATTATTTTTGCTGAAAACTGAAAAAATATGCCCAGACAAATTTTTTAATTTCTCCGTACATTTTGCACCAAGTTTTACAAAATGTAATACTTAGGCATGATTTGAGTCGTAGAATCGAAATATAGAAAAAAAAATTGGCATGTCATTTCGTAAAAAGTCCGATTTTGTGTCAAAATACCTATGTTAGAATGATGCTGTATATAAATCTAATATATATCCTAAGTCACGCTTTCGAGACATGAAAAGCGCAATTTGAATTTTGTCAATCAGCCCAGTAGAATGGAAGAAATAGAATTGTTCCTTTTGTAACCCCGTTAATATACAGTACTTAATGTAAAGATCCAATAAGCCACTGAAAACACCAGAGGTGATACATGATTTTGCATTATTTTAAGTCTAATTAAATGTAAGGAATAAAGTTTTGTATTAATTTTCACATTTTTGTGTTACATCGTACATCCACAATAAGGAAAGTTGATAACTCAACATATAGAGATAACTTTTAAGGATGAGCAGTTGGTTACAAACAATTAAATTACATAGTTAGATATCCTTAGCAATAACAGATTTATATGGTTACAATAACAATTTTATTATTTATAACAAATCTACACTCATGTCCATAAATTAAGGATAATGCAAAATCAGGCAAAAGAGAGTTAGAAGCAAAACAAATTTGATTTACTTGTAAAGCTTACTTATTAAACAAAAGGTAAAGAGCAAAAAAAGATGCTATATGTTAGATATTATTAAAAAAAATAGCAATTTTTTCTCCCTGGAGCAAATTACAAAAAAACCTATTTACAGAAAACCAATATTACATGGTTGGTATCATTGTTAATACATTGTATGTCTCCCAGACGATGCAATACAGTCCGTACAACGCCTAGGCATGCTGAGTATCAAATTATTGATCTGATCTTGGGGGATATTACACCACTCAAAAACCAATGCTCTGCGAAGTTCCGGTAGACATGTAGGAGGAGGTTGACGGGCTGCAATTCGTCGACCAAGCATGTCCCACATATGCTCTACTGGATTCAAGTCCAGTGAGAATGCTGGCCAGTCCATACGGGTGATATCCTCCGATTGAAGGCATTCGCTTACGATGTTTGCACAGTGAGGATGGGCGTTGTCATCCATAAACACAAATTGTGCGCCCATGGTGCCCCGAAACAAATGTACATGTTGTTCCAGAATGACGTCCCGATAGATTTGGCTTGTCATGGTTCCAATTTGAACATGCAGGTCAGTTCTGGAACCCAGAATAATTCCACCCCAAACGAGCACTCCTGCACCACCGTAACGGTGTCGTTCAATGATGTTTTCTTGGTGGTAACGGGTACCTGGAGCTCTCCATATGAAAGTCCGGCGAGAATCAGACTGCAAGCTAAACCTGGACTCGTCGGAAATCATCACACAAGCCCACTGTTGCAGTGTCCACAATGCATGCTCTCTACTCCAGGCTAATCGCAGGTGACAGTGAGTTGCAGTAAGTGGAATGCATCTGACAGGTCTACGAGCATATAGACCAGTCTGCCCTAAGCGTCTATACACGGTCTGCCTTGAAATTGTCGTACCAGTGGCTGACAAGACAGGTCTGAGGCTGTGCTCCGCCTGTTTCTTTTGGCAGTAACTGCCAAATACCGGTCCTCATTCGGCATTGTAACTCTGGGGCGGCCTGTGCTGTAACGTCCACTCACATTACCATCATCTTGGAATCATTGCCAAAGCCTGCAGATGACACTCTGGGCAATTCCAAGTTCGTCTGATACTTCCAGTTGGGTATGCCCACATTCCAGACAGCCGATAATTCTACCACGTAAAAAATCATCCAAATGCGTCCTTGTGTCATAACTATTCGGTTATTGCACTGAAATGCTTATAAAGCGCCTGCGAACAATTTTACTTCTTTGCCTGTATTCCTTATATATCACTCTCTTACACTCTCGTCATTGTGACGTACCATCAGTGTCATCTGGTTACTTCCTGAAATTTGCATATGATTCTTGAAGATGTGTGTAGTGATTTTACAGGTGATATATTTATTTTAGAGTTCGATTTCCGCGTGACTCCAAATTATCCTTAATTTATGGACACGAGTGTATATTAAAAAAGCACTTTACAGAGGTTTATGATATTGGTTCTAAAATGATATCAGCATAATTACACATTAAAAGCCATAAAAAGATTTTTGTTTTGTAACAAAAACAAAATATTTATGCATCTTTTTAATTTGAAAATTTTTCAGATATTTTAGCTAGTTTACATCAATTTTCTTCCCTTTAGAATCTTTTCTAAGTTTGTTTCAATAAACAAATCAATGCTTCCACAATTCTCTGTTTCACCTCCTAATTTGTTAATGCTTCAACAATGAACCTTTGAAAGAATAATTTTCTCTCTTTTATAAAATTAGTTTCTTCTCCAAGGAATTTTTTCATTTTAGATTTTTCAGATTTAATTAAAGATTGCTGTTGTTCTAAAGAATTGCTTTGTACTTAGAATGTATAGAAGAAAGCACTGATTTTATATCTTTAGTAATATGAGTATTGAGAATAAATATGAAATGATATAAGGTCAGTGCCAGAGTCAGCATGGCAGAACTTTTAGAATTTAGTGAAGCAGCACCAAGCTACAAAATCTAGGGATGGAAAAATTTTTAGAATTTAGGACAGGCACTAAAATATGTATAATACACCGACACGTATAAGACGTCAGTTCTATTAAATTGTCAGTTTTCAGTTTCTTTGCTTGCTTCAGTGCTTGTGTCTACTGGAAAGATAAGAAAATACACAGAAGTTAAACATGTTAAGGGAACGACTTCTGGGATCAAAAGGAGATAATTTATATTTTTCATATTCATAATTTTGTTTTTACTTCCTTCCAAAAATTCTCCAGCAGAAATGAAATTCATCACAAATTTCCTATAAAACATGTGTTAATGCCATGAAGACATTTTTCTGGAACTGTAGGTCTATAAAATCTTGCTTTTAAATTCTTCTGAGGTTAAGGTTTAAAATCCCTACCAACTCTGTAAGAGCAAAATGACTGTAGATTTTTGAAAGGAAAAAGTTCAGAAAAGAGAAGTGTGAATTCTCAAAATAAAATTGATGCACGTTTAAATGTTCTGAGAGAATTATATGGGAAAAAAACTCTTACCATGAAAAAATATACAAGACAAATGAAATTAATTTAGAAGTAATTACAGTAGCTTTCTGTTTTCTTCTTCTGAAAAATGTTTTAGAAACTGTATATCTTTATAACAGTTATTATTTTATTACTTTTCAGACTCAAAATTTCTAAGTCACAAAAGTAGAAAGTAATGTCTCTATAAAACACAGCAGCAGAAAATAAAAACGCTTTATTTTAACATTATTTTGTAAATATAATTTTAATCAATTATCATTATTTTTATGATACTTATCAATGTTAATTATGTTTGCAAAGAAAATCATCAAAACATTCATAAAGCTCAGAATAACAAATTTTGTACACGAACTGATCTTGAAATTGGCAAAATATTGATAAGTCACCAAATTTAGCACCACATAATAAAAGTACTCATATTTCAAAAAGAGAAGGTTTTTGATGTAATATTTCGTGAACTCTTGATTCACAAAATAGAAATAATTTTGAAATGTTTATTTTTCAATTGAGACAATGCCTCGTGCCCAAAGCTCGAATATCCACAGCTTATATTAAAGACTTCAAGTGTCAACTCATCAAATATATATCGGTCAATGCATCAACCAAAAATTTTCCTCCAAAATGTTACTCAAAATGGCAGTCGTGAAAAACATTATCAGAAACTTGACGGAAATGTCAAAGTAAAATTATGAACCTTTTGTCAATTTTGGGAAAAATTTAAAACTTTAAAGGATCAAAAATTGTTTCCAAAATACTATTAAGTACTTTTAAGGACTGTACGAACCCTGTAAAAATTAATCTTAAATTTATAGCATGAATCTTTTGGTACAAACCATATTCCCTTATAATCATTCATTAATTTTCATGGATTTCTAAAAATTCTAGTATATTTTGGTGTACTTTACATCAGTGATTCCAAATTAGCAGCCTGACATAATTTTATACGGCCAGCGAAGACATTTCATTTACATACTTGTTGCAAATACAATGTTACAAAGATTTCAAGATCTTAATTATTAGAAAGCTGACTTTATATCATTTTTAGTTCCATTAAAACCGACCATGAATGGGGCATTAGAAAATCTATATATGGAATTAGTTTACAGTGTGATACAAATCTTATTCAAAGATTTAAGGATTCCATTAACTTTTATTCGTACTTGCCAAAAAATAAAGAAGCTATTTATGAATTTTTTTACTAAAAATAATCGCTCTGGGAATATATTTATATGAACAGCTTTTTATCACAGTTGAAAATTAATAAAAGAACTGGATTGATCGATATACATCTACAATCCAAAAAGATAATTTCTGGTAATTTCTCCCCAAGATTACGTAAAAACTTTATAAGAATTGAAACACCATTCAATATCAAGCTGTAGTAAGAAAGAGAGAAGTTTATAATTATTTACATACAATATACATTTTTATTTATGCATTGAAGTAATATTTAATAAATAAGAGAAAGAGACTGGGTTATTATTTATTCTTAAGTTTTGCCCAGTCAGTAAATTTTCTCTGCACTCTTAGAAAGTTTTCAAAATTTGTTTACTTTTAATTTCAATTAAAGTTAGTTAAACATGTTAGAATAATTTGAAAGAAATGTCAATATATTTGAATTATAAAGTGCAACCAGCAAAAACATCTTACAAGTACCAAACTTCAGATTTCAGAGATAAAATAAATATAAATTCAATTTTTTTCCTTTGTAATATTATTATGGTTTATGTATGGCTTGATAAATATTTGGGAAGTGAAATTTAAAATTTATTTAAAATATTTTTCATTGTGTGAAAATTAAATCTGCCCATTAGTTCTTTCTAGATCATACATCCAATGCTCTGCAATTTCAGTTTGAGACCATTGCTTTACATAAATCAGAGGCTATTTTCAAGCGTTGATATATTTTACAAAAAAAAAAAGTACAACACATAATTTTGCCAAAAATTGTCAAATCACAAATTTACCAAGTTTGAAAACGACTAAAATGTGTAAATTCCTAAAGAAGGCTTTGATTTTGAAACATTTCTGTCAAAATGAAAATAATTCTGAAGCTTTAATATTTTATTAGTCACAGCTTCTATTACTAAATCCTTATCATTTTTCCAATTTTTTTTTTTTACCACTACTTTCATCATACTTTGTGATATGTGATTCGTCAATTAGATTGTAATTTAAAGTCCACATTTAAACACCAAATTATCCAGCTACTAACAGGTACGAGACTATAATCTCACACCTATAAAAAGGGCAATTTTTTCATTAAAAGGTCACCCAACATTATAAAAAACACAACTTCATGACCAGTATCCTAATCATGACTTCACAATTTTGAACCTATCTAAAGCAAATTAATTACAACATCACTGACCAATGATTCTACAACATTTTTAACTTATCATTGGCTATAATGAATCAAATGATTTTAACGTAAAAATTAAACAGATATTGAGAGAACACTTAAGAATTTTCTGTTAGGAAGAAATGATTCTGTTCTCACATTACAGCTAATCAATGACTTTTATTGAAAGCCCATGGGCTGGATGCATTTCTGATATAATGAATGCTGGGTGCTAAAATACATAGTTGTTACACTTCTATGTGTAATCAATGACTGTTGATATTTTATGGATTATTATTAAAATATATTACAGTTTATTGTGCACAACAAATATTCAGTTTCAAACACTGCATTTTCGTATGCCATTTTTTTTTATCCCAAGTTGTAATGGTTTTTGTAGAAAAATTACGATAATTTTTTGTCTTAAACTCGATTTTAAAATATGCACTTGCTGGATTTTTCCAATAACAGAAGAAAGACAGCTGAAATGTCTGCAGAAATACATGCAAAATCACTAAAGGAACAATGCTATGAATTCTTTCCTACAGAACAGATCACTACAAAATTTTCACCACAACAAAAACACATTTGGGTTAGACTATATTTAAGGGTGCCCTTGGATTATCGCCAAGTTGTTGTTTCATTTATGGTAACCTGAGTAGTTGAATATTATGGAAACCCTATTATGATGTAATTGGTTGCATGACTGCAGTGAATTTGACTGATAGGAAAATATTTGTAAGGGCTTGTTTGTGTGTTAGATGTCAGTTAAGAAGTACGTGTGCTTTGCCTTGTAAAATGGCTGCTGGTGGTAAACTGGTTTCATGGTATAGAACAAGAGAGCAGAAGGTGTTTTTTTATTTTTTTGAAGTAGTTAAGAACAAAAGAAAAGAAACTTTGTTGGATGTAATTCAACGGAATTATAAATGCCCTGTTTGTACGAAGGAAAGATCGTTCAAATGGCTTTGTCGTAAGAAAGGTTCAAATGCTCACCATATAAAGCATTCCATTAGAAAGGGAACATGGTTTAAGGAAAGTTTTTGGATAACGTTAAAGAATTTCATGTGCCACAGACTGACGACACAGAAATTTTTAAACAAGGTACATGGATATTTATTTCCTTTGTGTAGTGCTTAGATGCTATAAGATTAATTTCCTTTTTTATGTTATTTCATTGTTTGATTTAAAATGTAGTTTATTGAGATTATATATTTTTTGTTTGGCTTAGTGTAGAATTGGATGCTCCTTTGACTTTTTAAGTGAAAATAGATCAATGTGTACATGGACAAAGCCAAGCGAGTGAGCAATGCCGAGTTTGCGCAATTCTCCGATGCATTTTTAAGTGAAAATAGGTCGATGTGTACATGGATACCAAGTTTGTGCAATTTTTGGTACAAAAATCACTGCTACACAAAGCCAAAATAACAAGTCAAAGAATTGCACAAACTCGGTGTCCATGTACCACCAAAAATCACCAAGGGGCACCCGCAAATATATTTTTATCCCCATTTGTAACTAGGTTTACTGATTGTCTTTTGGAATAAATATATAGTTGTATATTCAATATGCGCATAATAATATGTATATATGTAATATATAATGTTTTACAATAAAAGTAGCATTCTTTTTCTTCCATAAAATTCACCAAACTATGGCAAGGTGGTTGCGATAATACAAAAGTACTGCTTATAACTTTCTAAAATTACTCTTCTATAAAAATAAGAACTTGGTTCAGCAAAATTTCAATTTACTACTTATCCAGCTGCTACTTCTAAGCTTATAAAAAAAACTCTTTTTACAAGTTTTAATCCAACCTAGACAACTCATATGCTTTATTGCATGCTAGTACATTGAATACTGAAAGGAATCCAGAATAACTCACTATCAAATGGTAATCTAAACACCCATAACTAACATCACTTAGGATTCCTTCATGCTGTGTCAACAGAACTTCAGTCTTCGTCCTTTCCTGAATTAACAAATCTGGAAATCCTTATTCCTGTCTGCTACAAGTAACTTCCTAAACCACATCAATATTAAGCATCTATCTCACTCTATGCATTTCAAATACTGTGTAGATTTGTATTAATGACAGTGGATTATTCAGATTATGATAAAGCACTTGAGGGTTATGTATATAAGAGAAGGAATGCCTTTGAGAACTTTTTAAGAAAATAAAAAGCTTGTATTTGAAAGGTTGAACTATTAGTTTTCAGCAATATTATCACTTGGCTGTTTATGAGCTTAATGGCAGTTCATGCTTAGTGATTTGTGCTTATGACAATACATGCTTTATATTTCAGTTCTACATTTTACCAAAATTTATGCAGGCAAATGCCATTTTACTGGTACATTCTTCTGAGCCAAGAAATAGTTATTCAGGCATGCTTATTTCCTTACCCACATATGTCTGTGACAATCAGCTAGTCAACTGCATCAAGTAGCTAACTGACCAAAGATGTTGACTGTCCTCAGTATGATCATAGTAGGATCCAATACAAGTGAACCATTCCTTAAATTTCTTCTTATGTTTTTCTCATGGAAGTTTGTTTTCTGTTTAGTTTAGGTGATTACTGCAAAGCCTCAAAGGCTATCTAAAGGGAGGGATGTCTTCATGTAGAACTTTCTAAAGGAAACTGGCTTGCATACACATTACACATGGGAAAAACTACGAAAATGCCCATGCAGCCAGCCCGTTTGTGGGATTTGAACCTCAAGCCGAACTACCAGTGTTCAGCGAAAAAAGGCCCACCAGCAACTGCTTGTGGGCTTTTGTTTTCCCTTTAAAAACGAGTGAGTTGCAGAGAAAAAATTCTGTCCCAAATCAAGTTAACAGCTGGCAATATGACCCATCTGCTTTAGTAATATCACCTATCTGGTTAGAAATCTGGTTTAGCTCTAATGAAAATTCCATTATGGCTAAAACAATGTGAAAACGGTTTAGATTCAGCTGCATGCCTAGTGTGGTAACCAGCGGCAGGTTGCATTGATGACTCTGTGTAAAGATTAGTTCCTCTGACTGAAGTGTTACATCCTCTGATTCGTTACATATGGAACGATATCAGAGGGAAAACAAAACCAGTGATTCATTAGCCTTCCTGAAATCACAAAGCTTTGATGACGTGCAGTGCAGAGTGCCCTTGTCATGAAGTTATGTCTCTTGTAGTGTAAACCGGAATGAATTACTGCATCTGCGATGTCAGACGTCCTTTCACACATCGTTACAGTTTGAAAACAGAGACTTGTGGGGGACCGCACAAACAATTTTCTCATCTCTGTGTGGTCCGCTGCACTAGCAATAACATTGTATTTATACAAATAGCAATAAGCGTTTTAATTATATGAAATATTCATCTACATCAATGACCTCAAATTATTTCACAGCCAGAATCTATGACTAAATATTAATAGAAACAACATGAGTGGAGCAAGCTAGTTAATCCATGGTAAAAGGCTGAAATACAGACAAATTTTGGCTCCTTTTACAATCACTTAAGGAAACTTCTACATGATGTCAGCATATCTACCTACACCTTATAGGCCCAATTCCACTATGAAATGGATTCTCAGATAAACAGACCTAACAAATTCAAAAATCAGAAAGATTTTCTTGGAGATAAAAACACATTTTTAAGTGATAAATATATATATATATATATATATATATATATGTATAATCATTAAATAATGAACTAACTTTAAAAACTTAAAAATTCTTTCTCCTCCTCCTGCCCCAGAAGTTTGATAAATAATGTCCTGATATGTAAACTTTACCACAAGAGATGCAATAGATTTTGTCAAAATATGCTGAAAAAATGACAGAATTCACACCATAACAATAGTTTTTCTTTTTTTAAAAAGTGCAAATTATCAATAGTGAAACTTTTATTTTGAAATTTTTAGTTACTTCGTAAAATCAGCAAATTTGGCTTAAAAACAGAATTTTTTTGTTGATGCTTTAAAAACGAACTATCCTTAAGAACGTAATAATGTACTAATTAACTGGATATTTAGCCAGCTAATCCTAATATCCAGTAGTCCCTGAATATTTTGGTAACAGACATTTGCTACATAGCTAAATTTTAATTATCTATTACAATATCAATAAACTTAAAATTACAATTCTAAAGAGAAACATACACCCCTACAACATAACTTCTCACATCATTTTCTATGGTTAGAGATATAATAACTTCAGTTTTTGAACTTGTTCTTCAATTCCTTTGCAAGCTTAAAATTTATCGGTTGGAATGCGCTTTAGCCCACTGCTTGGCGGCGATTGTTTTTGAATGAGCAATAAACACGCCAACATGGGTAACTCCGTATATCCGCCATTATGGCTGACTGTTTCTACGTTGTCCAATTCGCTGAAGTTTTTTTTAAGTTTAAAAGGAACGCTGTGCACATTGCATTTTCTTGTAATTTATTTTCGTTATTTTAGCTTATTTTGTTCATTTGTGTATGTTGCCTACATTGTGCAATTCACAGATTTTTTTTTAAGTTAAAACGGAACGGTGTGTACATGGTATCGTTTGTAATTTTAATACCCTTTTAAAAAAAATTCCTTCTTTCTCCGATGCCATTTTGGTTACATTTTCGTGGAGCGTGTCGGGAAGGTTATGTAACGGCATTAAACGTGTAAGTATTACAACATAAAATGTAAATAATTAATTTAAACCTGACAAATATTTTAATGATCATAATGTTCGTTTTGCATATTATTTTATTATCTTTTCGTGGCAACAGTTTCCATACTAATTTAAGCTTTAGAATTCTATGTTTTGTTTACAGTAGGTTTTCACGGAGCGTGTCGGGAAGGTTGCAATTGCAAAGACGTTTCGCAGAAACGTGCCGAATTGGCGATTTTCAAAACATCGCCAAGCAGTGGGCTAAAGCGCATTTTCACCAATTTATCATCCTGATATTTTAGTTTCTTTCACAAAATGTAACCTTATTCCAATAATACAAATTCTTATTTTTTATAGACTAAAAAAAATTCTGATGTTTTCTGTTGTTTCACTGATACAGAAATCGTTAATGTACACTCAGTTAATATACGCAGCATATCAATTGGGGGTGAGGAAAGAAGTTGCCTAGAAAATACTATAAAAATTAAATAATGTTAAAATAAATGATTATAAATTAATTTCTAATTCTAGATAGATAAATAGGCTTTAGTGTAGAATTGGGTGCCCCTTCGATTAGAGACAAATTTTGTTCAGTTTTGGCGATGAAACCTCATTTCTGGTTACCATGATAGTTTTAACTTTATTTAAGCTTCCTGATTTTTTTGTTTTAAAGTGAAAATAAATCGATGTGTACATGGACAAAGTTAAGGCAGCGCACAATGCCTACACTGTGCATTTCTGGGATTTTTTTTAAGTGAAAATAGATCGATGTGTACATGGATACCGAGTTTGTACAATTCTTTTGACTTCTTATTTTGGTTTTGTGTAGCGACAATCTTGAAATTGTGCCTCCTGGCGCCGATCTTGGCGTCAAAAAAAGAATCACCAAAAAAACAAGGGGCACCCAATAGTAAACTTTTACCAGATAAATTTAAGTACAATATTAAAAGGAATAGTTCAAAACTTTTTACAAGCACCAAAAATTTTTAACCAACCTACACTATGTAAGCTATTATTCTACAAAATTAGTATTACTTTAAATTTGAAAACATCATATTACGTATGCCTTTTTGAATAAGCTGTTTAACGAAACGTTAAATTTATGCAACTTCTGAGAAAATTTTAAAGAAAAATTCAAGCAGATGAATTTTCAGATGATGATGTTTCAGATATTTTAACATTATTTTTTTTAAACTACTAAGCGCCCAGTCACTTGTCGAGACACAGTAGGGTTCTTTCTCCGAGCTTGTTTCAGTATTTTTTTGTTTTCATGTACATTGAACTGATAAGAATGAAATAGGTCATACATATGCACTAATTTTATAAGTAATAACATACTTAGACTACATTTAAAGGTATAGAATCCCTCGCCATCCTTCTTCCCAAAACCAAAGCACGCAGATCGAATGAAAACCTCATTTCACAAACCCAAAAATGAAACAAAACAACCGCTTCCGAACTGACTAGAATCGGAGTTGCCAGAAACTTTCGAATTAAAGGAACAGAAAAGGATGGGGGGGGGAAGGAACGAAAAACGAAAAGAAAAAAAAAAAGTACAGGAAAATTTTGCGACACATTACGGGAGTCGCATGTGCTACAGAAATTTTTTAAAACAAACTTTATTCCATAAGTTCATTTTCGTGTAATCAGTTCACAAGACATAGTACCTTCCCCAAGAGAAGATGAGGAAGTTTGAATGGTTGCTCATATTCAAGGAAGTTATAATATTCTAATCTCATTGTTTATGTTAGCTATACATAAGTCGTGTGATCTTTGAGGTTATCTACCTTGTTTTTACCATTAGCTACTTATTAGTCACGTGATTTCTGAGGTCATAATTTGAGAGTAAATTTCTGTATTTATTTCTAAAGTTTATTACATTAGATCTTTCATTCCCCTAAATTATGTCACATTTTCACATATAATATATTTAAGTTGTGCTGTTAAAGTAACCCGATATCCTTGTAAAGAGATTTAATTAGATAAAGATATTTCTTAGTTAAGTTATTTGAATATGACAAAATACACAAGGGCTGCCTATCTAAGAGGAGGGACGCCTTTGTGGAGGACTTTTTATGGGAACAGGCTCGTATTCATTTACATATTAGGAAAACCATGAAAACAAACCATGCAAAAGTATTTCTCACTTGAGAGACTGAGGGAATGTAATAGCGATCTTAAATTTTAAAATAGATAAATAAATTAATTAAACAACGACAATATAAATTTAACAAAATTACATTTCAGCGGCACTTATATATGCAGGAAGCTAAAATCTCGACTGTGACAAAAAAAAGTGTTAATACTATTAAAAATTTTGTATTTAGACAGATAGTTTTAGTAGAACTATGATTAAAATTGTTGTATTTCCCCGTGCAATGCAGCGCGAGACAGATTTTAAAGGAAAGCTATTCTGGAAAAGAAAAAATACAGGAACACGTGCATTTAACACTGGGTAAATGAATATCTCTTTAATTTGTATTGAAAGTGAATAAATGTAATTGACTACTGTGTTGACTGTAACAGCAATTCCATCCTCTAATTGTTTTCGCAGAAAGTACTAGAAATATCTCTCAGCTGGTTGAAAACTATAAAAGGCCGGAGAGAGAGCGTTTTAGTCAAATGCTTAGTTACTCTTGTTGCAAGTTGTTATTGCCGCGTGAATTGAGAAATCCGAGTGAGCTTTCTCTTTAGATGTGCTTTGAATTGCTCTGTATTTAAAGTTTTTAGTAGTTTGAAGCATAACTATTGATTATATTGCCTGATATTGTTTACACTTGTACGAATATCTCTGAGGAACATTCTAGAGTTCTGATATATTTCTTTTGATATGAATAGGCTTTATTAATCTATTATCAGACTTGTGCATTCAATCTATTACGAACGAGTACTCACACAACACTTTTTAGTGTCAGAAGTGGGATTGAATGCCGGTAACAAGAGCGATAGATGAGCAGTTAAGACAGCTGGTGGAAGCTTTTGCTGCATTTAAAGAAGGGATGAAAGCTGGCTAAGATTCCTTTAAAGAAGAGATGAAGGAGAAGAGATGTTAAAGAAATGAAAGTGGGCCAAGATTCCGTTAAAGAGGAGATGAAAGCGGTTCAAGAAAAGACCGGAGCAGGTCAAGTACTTGTTAAAAAGAGATGAAAGCTATGCAGGAAAGAAGAGATGAACGCTATTCATGAATCTATTAAAGAAGTGATGAAGGTTGTTCAAGAAAAATTTGAAGCAGGTCAAAAGAAAATGGAAAGAGAAATTACTTGCGTAACAGAAAACAAATTCGAGGCTATGGAAGGCAGAATAGATACGGTCAAAAATAGGGTTATAGGAGTTTCTTCTGTCAAAGAACAAATAGAAGAGAAAGTTTCTCCTGTTGGCAAAGAAGTTGAGAACTTAAAGAAGTGCATAGCGACAGAAAGGAGCAATTATGATGGTTTTAAATTTTTACTCATTCAATCTCTGAAGCTATCCACGTATGATGGGAAGACTTCCTGGCAAGTATATAAGACACAATTTTCTATAGCGGCGGATGCAAATGGACGGGATTCCCAAGCTAAGGTCCGTCATCTCGCGTTTCTTTGGTAGCAGATGCTGAAATATTCTTCATACTCTTCCAGAAAACCAGAGACTAGACTTAGAAGCCATTTCCGGCGCGTTAGAGCTGCGCTTTGGCGAGAAGTGTTTAAAAGATTACAGCGGACTTCAATTAAAATTACGTCAACAAAACCCCACGGAAAGGTTGCTACGGATGTTGGAAGCCTGTCTCACCTCGGAATACCCGACAAAATCAAGAGAAATCCTGTCCTTGCGGTTTCATCGACGACATCCGAGATCTTGAAAAGCAGAAAGCCATACGAATGGCGGATGTCAAGGATTTAAAAAAAGCTCTAGTGTACGCCATGAAATTCGAGGCAGCCCAACAAGCAACTCGTAGACCGCCACCCAATCAGGGCTGCTGAAATCCAGGAGCCAGCGGATCAAGTCACGGCTCATCTAGACAATTTAACCAGACAAGTCAATGTCTTGAGACGGAATAGGAGTGACAAAAACCGAACCATAAAGTGTTGGAAGTGTGGTGTTGAAGACCACATTGGGCGGAACTGCAGAACACCCCAAGAGACGGAAGTTAAGACGACGCCTATCAAGACGGAAGGAACCTAATTAGTGGCTATCTCCCCGGGTGAAGTTTGTCAGATAATGAAAAGTTCAGTTTTAAGTGCTTCAAATTTCTGCAGTGAGTGGAGGCAAATAACGGCCTATTCATCATGGGACACATCAGTGGAGTTCCTTGCAGTATGGTTAACAATACAGGAGACAATGCTACCATCATTCGAAACGATTTGTCTCAACAATTGAAAGAAAAACTCACTGGACTGTTCGAGAAGCAGAAATTACTATAATTTTCTCTCAACCGATTGAAATCTATAAAAGGCCGGAGAGACGGCGTTTTTAGTAAGTTTCTTAGTTACTGTTGTTGCGAGTTGTATAAAAGGCCGGAGAGACGGCGTTTTTATTAAGTTTCTTAGTTACTGTTGTTGCGAGTTGTTATTGCGCGTGAATTAAGAAATCCGAGTTAGCTTTCTCTTTAGATGTGCTTTGCGTTGTATTTAACATTTTTAGTAGTTTGAAGTATAACTACTGATTATATTGCGTGACATTGTTAACACTTGTGCGAATACCTGTGAGGAAAATTCCAGACTTCTGATACATTTCTTTTGATAGGAATCAATTTTATTAATCTATTATCAGACTTGTGCATACAATCTATTATGAACACGTACGCACGGAACAATAATCTTTCGTGTCCAAAAATACAAGTTAGTTCATTTTATAAATAATTCTATTTTAGAACTGTATTTTAAATTTAAAATTATATTTAACAAAATTTAACCCATTGTTGAAAATTTTGTAAACGTTATGAAAATTATTATAAATTGAAATGTATATTTAAACCATATCGACAAACTTTATGCTAAATAGTACTTTTATTTTAATTAAATATATATCATTTCTGCAAACAAGATACTTTATTTTATTATCAGGAATTTAAAAATGACATCTAACCGGCTAATTATATTTGTAACCAAGTTACGTGGCAAAAAGGTATAATTTATATTATTTATATCTGTACCGTATAAAGCAATAAACAAGCTATCGAAATTAAATTAACTTGAGTTTGGACTGTATTGAACTTATGAAAACTTAACAGTAAAGCAACCGTGTGATCAAACGTTAAAAAACAGCATCCATTTTTTGCAACTCCACTGTAGCGGACGATTTAAAAGAAAAACCTAACTACTCAACCGTTAGTTCGAGTTTCGGCGTATTTTTGCTAGGATATAACTTTACTCTCGAGTAAATTTCTTTGTCTTACTTTTATTAACTTTGTCATGCAATTCTTTACGTGGTGTTTGTATTTTATTTAAATTTGTGACTCAGTCCTAAAAGACGTTGAACAAATCAAGAGGCAGTTTAATTGTCTTAGATCTGAACACGAATTTTTGTGATGGAATATTGGCTACACTTCTTCCTAGAAACAAGCTCTAGTTATGCTACAGTTTCACATTCGAAGATAATTTAAAGTATATTTTAACTCAATTGAAATGTTAGATTTATAGTTACTACTTGAGACTTTTTTTTATTATAAATCTACTTTATTATGTATTGTGTACTATTGTTCATATTAAACACAACGAGTTAGTTCTCAAAAATGCATTGTTAAGGTTTACCAAATGATGAAAAATACTGGGAAAAAATATATTATATTTTTATTATATATTGCATGCACTGATAATCATAAATTAAGGAAAAATCACAAAAATAGCGATAACTCCCTCTCATAAATTAAGGAAAAATCACAAAAATAGCGATAACTCCCTCAAAAGTAAACCAAACCGTGTAAAAGTTGAATATGTTACCAAGTAAGAGTAGCTGAGTAAAACTGCAATATGCAAATTAGTGGCACTGGTCAAATTAGTGGCGCTGCACTCGGAATACGTCATCTGCGAGGACCATAAAAGTCCATGTTTGAGAGCACGCCCACATATTTCACTGTGAGAGCGACATCAGAAATCTGAGATAGCAGATTCGTAACAATGACCTCCAGGCATCATCTGCCTGCAGAACTATGATGAAGAGCCATTGGGAGACTAGAGGCAGGACAATGTCAAACAGAAGTGGCCAAATGGCTAAATGAGTCCTTCTGTGGTTCATAAACTTTGGAGGCAATTTTAAATCACAGATTCGGCATCTAGGAGGTTCAGCCAAGGACGGCCAACTGCTACGACGAGCGCCAATGACCGATATTTGACGTTATGTGTACGCAGGAATAGAACCGCTACTCCGACTCTTCTTAGATCCTCCCTTGCTGCAGCCACCGGAAGGTTGGTGTCAACGTCAACTGTGCGTAGAAGGCTTCACGAAGGTGGTCTGTATGCGAGGCGACCAGCCATTTGCGTGCCGCTCACGTCACGCCATAGGAGGGACCGTTTACAGTGAGCACGACAACATGTCCATTGGACGCCTGATCAATGGAGAGCTGTTCTCTTTACGGATGAGTCCATGTTTAGTGTAGAAAGCGATAGTAGGCGTTATTTGATATGGAGAGAACCTGGAAGCCGTTATCATCCGTCAAACATCCGTGAAAGAGATGCATACGGAGGATGAAGTGTTTGGGGTGGCATCTCTTTGGCTGGACGCGCAGACCTTCATGTCTTTCCAAGGGGAAACGCGAATGCTCAGGTTTATAGAGATGACATCCTTGATGCTTATGTGCGCCCATATGAAGAGCAATAGGTGATGCTTTCCTGTTACAGGACGACAGCGAGAGACCACACAGGGCTCGCATCGTAGATGATTATCTTATCGTAGATGATGATCAACAGGAAACAATTATGCACATGGAGTGGCCAGCTCGATACCCGGACTTGAATCCTATCGAGCATGTTTGGGAGGCTTTAGAGAGATGTCTAGCTGCTCTCAATTTGCCCCCTGACTCCCTTGCCGCACTTGCAACTGCTTTGCAAGAGCAATTGCTCTCGCTTCCTATGGAACTGATAGACCGCCTAATTGAAAACATCACACATCGCTGTATGTGCTGTATTGCTTCTAGAGGCGATCATATTCCATATTGAAGGTACTTTTCCTATAGCAAACTGACACCTTCGATTTCTTAATTTTATACATATGCTAATTTCTATATACCATGATTGTTTGGTAATTTCTTTTTATATTATTTGATACCTTGCTATGTGTTGTATATTGCGGTTAAGTTTCATAAAATTCTACTTGTAACTGATAACTACTAATAACGTGATTGTTGTGAGTTTTCCTTAATTTAGGATAACCAGTGTTTACTATTTTATATTACGCCCAAAGCGGCGTTTTTTTAACGTTTTGTGTTTTGAATTTATTTATTAAATGTCATGTTCTTTGCACTTAAACCATAAAATTAAATTCGACAGCAATATCACAAAATTATTTAAAAGAACACATCTTTAGAATTTCCGATACACAGTCTCGCGCGCTACAGATAAAAATGATTTTTTTTCCCGCAGAGTGTTGGCATTGCTTGCTTTGAAATGATTGATTTTGTTAATCAAAGAATTCGTTAAAGATTTACAAGCTATGAAAAGATAAAAAATTCCAAATTCTAAATTTCCTATTTGTGGCTTAAATTCAAAGGTGATGCGATATTTAGAATTTATACATATCTGCGATATATTTTTATCATAAAAAATTACTTGCAGGTGATTTTCGCTTTATGAAAGTGTGTTTAACATTATCTTACTTTTATGAAAGGCCTACATTAGCGCTTATTAGCTTCAGTTGGAGGAAAAATGGTCTGTATAAAATTTTATTCAAAAGGAAAAAAGTAAAAATATCGTTCATCCTTTTTTTTAATGCAATCATAGAAGAAGTTGTTTTATTCACAATGCGAGAAACATAGATACATTCATGCAGTTTCTTCATTATTTAATTGCTTTAAATATAATGTTGGGCTCTAATATTAGGTGGCAACAATTTGAAAAGTGATTCAGACTTTTGTAGAGAACCAACGCAAAATGTCAAAAGGAAATTAATAGCGCTTTTGGGCAAATTGCCTCTTTGGCCTAATAAAGAATTTAAAATTGATAACCGTAACTGCTCAAAACTAGGAGAAAATTCTTTGGCTCAAAGAATTCTTTAATGTTAAAGAGTTAATAGTTTAATGTCAAATAGTTTAATGTAGTCGGTGCTTCTGAGTAGATATGAAAAACTGAATTTTGATTATTTTACCAAATGAAGCGAAAAAGTAATAAAAGCGTGATTGAGTGGAGAAAATGTTAATTGCAAGATCATATAGATGTCTGATTTATGAAATCAATATGAAATTTGCAGAACGAAAGAACGTGGTTTTGAGAAGGATGGTTTTTGAGTAGAGTAACACGAGGTGAATGTAAATATCAAATTCCAAGATGCGTTCGAGAGGTTATGTGTCCAACTTTATTTTCAACAGCGTCAAATCTGCCTTCCATAGACTCAAATTTGTTTCCTATTGTACATGTAATCTCTTCTTTAACAGCTTTCACCTCTTCTCTAACAGATTCTCGGCCCTCTATCATCTCTTCTTTAACAGAATCTTGACCCGCTTTTATCTCTTCTTTAACAGATTCTTGACCCGCTTTTATCTCTTCTTTAACGGAGTTGACGGCCCCTTCCATCTTTTCCTGGAATGCAGCAAATGCAGTTATCAGCTGCCTTAATTGTTCTTCCATCGTTCTTGTTATTTGCTTCTGACATCAAAACGTTTGAGAACTTGGTTTTGAGTAGAGTTACACGAGGCGAATGTAAACATCGAATTCCGAGATCTGTTTGAGAGGTTTCGTGGTTTGCAAAGAGTAAATTGAGCTTGTGTGGTTTTGCGAATTACGTATGTATAGTTAGGTAATTGCAGGAATGATGTTATACAATCTGAGTTAAGAATAACTAAAAGACTGTCCCAGAAGCCACGATGGCCGATTTATTTTTAGAAATAATTAAAGCAAATATTTTGCTCTGATCATATCTGGTCTTGCGAAGAATACAAGCATTATCATATGAAAGTGAAAAAACAGTTTGCACTTTAAAGATCTGGATACTGATATATTCGGCCGAAGCCGAGTTGAAGGTAAGTTTTATTTATTATTGCTGTGAAACGTGAAATATCGGATGCAGTCCAAATTTGGTGATTTCGTTCGTAGATAATGATATTATTACTGTAGCTTTATTATCGTCCTTGGTTCATTTTTGCCAAAATGCTACATTTTTAGAACTTGAATCAGTGTGTGATATTTCTCTCTGGGTCATTTGTTTGGTGTTTCTGATTGCTATCTGTTATTTTAAAACGACCTATTTTTAAAAGGTTAAAAACAGGAACTTTCCTTAATTTTCATTACGTTGGAGTGAATGTTGAAGATGCAGCTGTTCTAAGGATAACGTTAGGTTCGTGGTGAGTGCCCAGGCTGCGCGCAATGCCCAAGTTGTACGCGATGCCGAGTTTGTGCAATTATGTTATTTTTTAAGCAAAAGCAGATCACTGTGTAAAAGGGGAGAACAATGGAAGTAAAACTGATTTTAAGGAAAAATATAATTTTATTGAATTCTTTTTATCGGCTTCTAACAAACAAATAAATTTATGTCGGAAATTTCAGTATAGCATAAAACCAATCCCTAGAAAGCCACTCTACTTATTTCAAAAATCCAGATAATTGACCTGCCTTTTACAGTAGCGCAGAAAAGTATTTCTTTGAATGCAATAGAACGAGTTTTATATTTTCATTACTTTTACTACTTTTACGAAATAAAGGAAGTATTTTAATAGCGAAAAATGAAGGGCGTCACATTTAAAAAAAAATATCCATTTGACTGTTCTCGGATCTATTTGAAAGCTGTTTTTGTGTAATAGCTGTACGTACTCTTTTTTTCCAAAACTGTTTGTAAAATGGACGTAATCTATATCCAGAAAAGACTTTTTTTCGTGACATCTGCACGTGCGTATGTATTTCGCATAACTTGAAAACGAGTAGCTCAGAAGATTGAGGCTACTCAGTAGAGACATTAGGTTATTTTGAAGAAGGAGACATGAAAAATGAGCAACGCCTTCGTTGGGAATCGAACCACGGATCTCTCGGTTACTCGTCGAGCGTGCTGACCACTACACCAAGGGCATGCGAAGAAAGTGGGGCAAATACCTTATATACTCCCCTTTTTTAAAGGTCGACTGGAATTTTTGGGGACCCACTCGCGAAATGCTGGTGGTGGAGAATCATCATCCACCCCCTTTTTAGTTCGGGCGCCAGTGTAGAGACAATAGGTTATTTCGAAGCAAGAGACAATGAAGGCATGCGAAGAAGGCGGGAGAAATACCTTATAACTCTTTTTCGAGTTACGTGAGACACTCCTTTTCGAGATACTCGAATACTTGTTTCTGAATTATGCGAGGTCCGCTATTTCATATACACAACCACTCTGTTCCCCGACACAGTGAGCTCAGTTTTTTTCTTATATGTTGGTAAATTGAGCGTTATTTGCTTTAAAAGTGATTGAATTATGTTTATCTTATGTTTCGGTTAAAGTTTTTATGCCTTTAGTTAACCGGCATGCAATAGTTGTAGAATTATCAAGAATTTAAAAGTTGTTTATGACTTGTTCAGCCTAACGAGGTTGCCATTTATTTGCCTTGAAACTCAGCAGAATAGTAAATTAAGTCTGTGACCAACTTCAGTGCGTGTTTGCCAAGTGAGACCAAAAGTAAACTTTTAATTTTGTGCACCGAAAAATCTGTTCTCCTGCTCTTTCGCCAAATGGTTTGTATTTGTTAGAAACTCTAATTTTAATTGTAAGGCTTCTCAGTATTCCAGTGTTTAGGGGGCTGAAACCAGCATGGGTGTTGGTGTATGTTATCATTCATGAGACCGAAACAGGGGATGAGTTGGCCAAAGACGCGGCCAAAAATTAAGCAGATTATAGAGTAGTTGGTGAGGTTTCCTGTCTTTTATCTCAAAAAAGCAACTTTGAAAATTTTAAGGGGTACGGGTCAGTGGGACACAGGAACTACGGGTATATGCACCCATGCATTCTGTTCCGAAGTAGGAACTGCTAAAATCACAAGAGGAGCCACAACATACTCCCTTACGGGTTATGTTCCTTTCCTCAGCTATCTGAAGCGTTTCGGCAAGACAGGAAACGAGACCTGGAGCTTTGGAGAGACAGGAGACTCAAATCCCTATGTCTTCCACCGCCCCAGTACAACTGCATTTTGTCTAAAAGAAAAAAGAAAAAGAAATACGGCTCAGGAACGCAGATCATATTGGACCGAAGACCTGCTGTGAAATAAAAGTGCACCGTGTAAACTTATCGAACTCATAAAATCCAGTGGCATAACAATCTAGTGGCATAACAATAGTTTCAAGGACTTAAAACAGTTAAAACTTGAGAAGAAAAAGTCTTTAGTTAAACCGTGAGCGAGTGAACTGATCAAAGCTTAGGGTATAAGAGCATGCTAACTTTTCAGTGTTTTTTTTTTTTTTTTTTTTTTTTTTTTTTTTTTTTTTTTTTTTTTTTTTTTTTTTTTTTTTTTTTTTTTTTTTGACTTCAGACCATTAAAACTACTAGATTGACACTGAATACTTCATAGGCCCAAGATCGAATTTACTACAGAACTGTCATAAATCTGTTTCTTTCTATATGAAAACAGTTTATACTTACTTGGGTTCTTGTCATACTTCTTGCTGTCGACAAAGGTAGTCTGAACCAGGCTTATATAACATTCATTTTCAATCTTTAATTTTTAGTACGTAATTAACTATGCATATATTTACTTAGTGTATTTTCATGTAGCATATCTGGTTTGTTATCCTTTTTTAAATAGCCAGTGAATATTATTGCATCTGTTTCCTGCATGAATTTATTGAATCTATCGTTATGTATAAGATCTCCATTTATTTGCATTGAGATATCCATAGTTGAAGCTTCTCAATCAGTATCATTGTATAAGTATAGCTTGGAATGTTCTTATACCTGTATTTTAATTGTATCTGCAATTGCGTTTAGGGTATCATAATTTGTATCTTTGTGTTTTATTTGTGTCCTTGTGTGTCTGTACAAGGTTGTTAAGACGACTTTGTGCACAGACTATACACAACATTGTCAAGCAAAAGGTAACATCAGGATTCCCCTTCCCTCAAGAAGACGTTAATTTTTAAATGTGTTTAAATTTTGAAATTAACCGTTTCTTTACTTCGGCAAAGAAACTTGTACCAGTCGGTGCATTACTTTAAAATTTTCATGTAATTTAAAAATTCGAAACTCTTTTTTTGGGGAATTTAGATTAATTTTTTGGGAATTTAGATTAATGACTGCCGTTTGACTTGTCCGAATTTCGCAGAAAGTAGGTAATTTCCATCCAAACATTGTTTAAACACCGTAGTGGTAGAGGAAGAGGGGTGGAAGACCCGTCCCTCAGGGCTGCTCCCTATCAAAATGAGGACGGAACTGAGTAAAGTCGTATTGTCACCTGTATGGTGCTCAAGGCTCTTGATAACGACAGGCGCAATCTTGCACTCTTTGATACGGTGAATTTCGTGGGCTTTTGTTGATGTTATTGTCACGCAACTGAGATAAGACACAGCAAAAACACTACAACAAACTCCGTGAGACTAAGTCCTAGGGTTGGTGGTTCTTTCTGGCAGGTTAGTGTAAACGACCTCACGTTTATACCCATTGGTAAAAAATGAAGACCTAATGAAATACACTCACTTCCAAAAGGAGAGGAAAATGCTAATTTCCGGAAGCCAATCAGAATTGAAGAGGATGCAATTCACTACAGAGGTAGATGGAAGTATGCAAATATGTTAGGTAACAGTCAATCCCTCTTTCATGTCAAGAAATATGCAAAAAAGATAGTCTTATAAGAAGCCAGCTTTATGAAGGGTTACAGAAGTTGATTGTAAGTGCTGATAAAAGGTGTTTAAAACTTTCGTACAATTTGGTTTCAAGACATACGTGTTTCTATGATTTCCAGAAGACGAATGGAAGATTCTGAGCGCTGGCGTGCTGTGGGGCGCATTGAAGCAGGACAGTCGATCACAGATGTTACTCTTTTCTTCGGCGTACATCACTCTGTAATTTCACGTTTATGGAAACAATTCAAAACCACACAGACAGTTGTCCGAAGGCCCGTAGCCGGTTGCCCAAGGGTTACAACCCCCGCGGAAGATCGATATATTGCTATTGTAGCCAAGCGGAATCGCAGGGCGACCTCCACACATGTGACATCTATGGTTACAGCGTCCACTGGTAAGGCGATATCTGCAGCTACTGTACTCCGAAGATTATATATGAGTGGACTGTACGCCCGGGTACCTCGAGTTTGTGTTCCTCTATCCGTCCAATCAAGAGGGGTAAGATTACAATAGTGCCGGGAGTGTGTCTGACTGGGGAAATGTCATGTTTACTGATGAGTCAAGATTTGCTTTGGAGCCAGATGACAAGCGTATAACGATATGGCGTGAACAACGAACACGCAGTCAGTCCCAAAATATCACCGAACATCACGTATTCAGAGGCGGAAGCATTGTGTTGTGTGCAGTGATTTCATTAGGATACCGCACCGACCTGCACATCTTTAAACGGGGTTCTTTGACGGCTGTTCGGTATCGAGATGAAGTCCTAGAACCCATTGTGAGATTGTACGGTGCAGCAGTTGCCCCTATTTTTTTTAATGGACGATAACGCACGTCCCCATAGAGTTGACATCGTCGATAAGTACCTGGAGAGTGAAGGGATTGCGCGTATGGCGTGGCTAGCATATTCGCCAGACCTTAATCCCATTGAAAATCTTTGGGATGCTCTCGGCCGTGCTGTATCTTCACGTTTCCCACGTCCAGCCATTCTTATTGAGCTGGAAACTGCTCTATAAGAAGAATGGCGATTGCTTAATTCTGCGGTGATTGACCACCTAATTGAAAGCATGGTCACAAGGTGTAAACTTTGTATACAGATGAGGGGGGTTAATTCTGTTTAAGTCTCCAGTATGTCATTATCTGATAACTTACAAAAATTTAATATTGCTTTCATTTCTGTATATAATTATTGATTTTGTTTTATGCATAAATATATATGCTACTTTCCTGCCGAATTTTGTGTTAATCAAAGCAGTATTTGTAGATATTTTTGCATTTTACATTTTCGTGCTTAACGTTTGGAAGTGAGTGTAATTTGAGATAATAATTTACCTCATTTCATCATACTCTTGGTTTTAGTAAATTTAATTGGACACTTCATTATCAATTCTGAAACACAGAAATATTTAGGACCAAATACTATACTCATTTGAGAACAATATAATTTCTTCCAGAAATAGAGTTTTCAAAATTAGTAACTTTAAGTTACTTCTTTATTCATCACTTAGCTCGAAGTTTGACGGTATTTTGTTCTTGCTTGAGTGGGAAGGGGATAAGTTTTCATGTACGCGTTATAGATCTCAAAATCACGTTTTTTATTAGCGCTAGTTTTAACCCCCATTTCAATGAATATTAGTTTATTTCTTTTCATTAAAATGTAATTTAGTATTTGCATTTCTTTTCTTTAGTAGCCCAGTTCTTCCGTTTTCACACTCACTAATATTTCTCATAAAATGAATTTTCTCATTTCGTTTAGAATCAAATGTCATTAAGCCATCGATTATGACTTGTGAATTGTAAAAATGGAAGTACAAACAGTCTTTATGGTATTATAAATGAAGTGTGCCAAAGTACGGATTTCGTGAGCGTGCTCTTTTTTTCAGAAGTTGATAAAATAACGAAGAAGATAGTCTCGCGTAGCTAATGTAAAACAGAGAGAAGTCTCTGCGAAACTCTCATACATTTGCTGAATAGAGAAAAAAAGTTAACAAATATTGAAAGAAAAAAAAAAGCAAAAAATTTTAAAACAAGATTTTTCTGTTTACTAAAAGAAAGCCACTCGAAATGATCTTTATAAATTTAGCTGTCATATTTTGTACAAGTTTAACTTTCAAAGTGTTTTCTGCCATTTAATAAAATTCGCTGTTTGATCCTTAAAGACATTATTCTTTACGTAAGTTTCTAGGGAAATTTTTCTTTCCCTCATCCCTTGCATGGCTGGACATATACTGTTGAAAGCAGGGAAGCTTTAAAACTTTGCATTAACGAAAATGAAATCTATGTTAAGCAAAGAAAAACTCACATATCTTTCCTTTACTCAACAACGAATGAAATTTCGACTAGGATTTTAAGCTTTCTTGTGTCAAAATTATTCAGAAGCGTTTTCAGTCCTCGAAATGGATTTCCTCAGACTTTCCATATTCGAAAAAATCTTTCCTATTTGTGGAAAGACTTTCAAAAACTCTGCTACTTCCTATCTCCTTTTAAAGAGTTTATTTTTTTATTCATTTTTGATTCTTTGTATCTTCAGTAGAAGACTATAGACTATAGGCGTCGACTATAGACTATAGACTTTGACTATAGACGTCGACTACAATATTCGTGCTTTTCCAAAACTTTAATTGTGCTTTTGTGACATTTTATAAGGCCATTTTGTTTCATTATTTTCTTACCAATTGCCGAAGAAGTGAGTATGATTTGTCTAAAAAAGGGAGTGGTCTAGCTGTTAAGCTGTTCATCTGGGCGGTGATAGGACGTTACACTGATCTTGCTACCAAGGTAATATAAGGTGCTTAGCTATTCTTCCGTTCATCTCATTCATTGCACGATAAATTTGTTGCTAAGCTATACGTTTTATACGTTTTTTGGCGCTTTGATATATAGTATAAAGCCTAAAGAAAACCTTTTTGATTTGCACTTAGACCTTTTTCTTAGCATGTTGAACGTGAGACTAACATATACTCGGATATGTAGTAATATAATTGAGTGGCAAACCAGTGTTCCGTAATAAGTAGTAGCTAGGTCTATAAATGAAGTAGCTCTGCATTGTTCTGTTAGGAAAAAATAAAACAGAAACAAGTCGCAAAGCAAAAACTTTATTTCAAAGTTACAGGAAGAAACGTCCAAGCACTTCATATCCTATAAATATGCGTAGAAATATGGACTGCCAAGATTGATCCCGATAGGCGACACACAATATATCAAGATTCAGAGCGCATGAATTTATGAAACACTTGCGCTGTACGTTAAGCTCGAAAGGAATGTAGTTATTAAAAAATTGAGATGAATGAATAGATATATCCTTACTTCATCGTCACAAAATTAGATATTTCCTTTCGGAATTTAATGAATTATTTTACACTGAGGTAACAACTCTCAGCATATTATTCTGCTCATAACGGAGTAATTAAGAAAAAAAAAGCCTTCAAAGAATGATTTATCAACAGAAATAAAACAAAAATCTCTCTGTTCACAAACTAGCTAATAATTCAATTTTGTAATAAACAAAGAAGTGAAAGAAATTGAATTTAGTGTTTTCAAGAAGAAAAAGAAAAGAAAAAAGAACAAGATAAGAAGTTATCAGCATGCAGGAATATACATTAAATAATTTGGTAACGGTCTTAAACTGATTACCGAAAGCTTCTAATAACTTACGTCTTTAATTATACGTAATGTGCTTAACATCCAGTTCACGTTATTACTCCATTCCGTTAAAAGCATCTAGACTTCCTTCTTAGTGCTTCAGGTTTTGTTTGATATTTTACGCTGCGAGCTTTCTGGTGACTTATTTTTTATAATATTTTTAACAGACAAATAAGTAACAATGCTGATAACCTCTCTGAAATCATAATACCATGCACAAAACGAAATTAGAGTGTGGGTGAAACAATCTTTTATTACTTACCATTTTCCAAATGCAAACAAAATCGGAAGTAAATTTAAATTTCACTAAAAATTAAATCTTTTACTTTCCATAATTTTTCCATTTAAAGTAGGAGCAGAAAATGTAAAATTCAATTATTGTATCTTAAAAAGTCAGTGACAAAATTTCATGAAAGACTAATACATTTTTCAGCCTTTGATTTCCATTTATTCTTTGTTACATAAATTAGTGTCATTTAATGTGTGTAACGTAATACACTTTTATTGCTTTCAAAATTTAAAGTATTTTAACCTTTAAAAGTTTGTTTAATGTACTTTATTACTGAAATGTTGTTTATGTTTTTATATTTTTTTTAAAAACAGCTGCTTTTATAAAATATTTTTAGCTATTAGTAATCAGGCATTGTTTAACAATACTTAAAATTAGACGAAAAAAGCAACCTTAGATTAGCCTAGAATTTTGAATAAAACTCGCTGTTTATTTAAAATTCCTCAACAACCTAAAGTTAATATTTTGGTTAATTTTAAATTTTACATTCATTGGCTTATCCTTTAATTATGATTATTATTTTCTTCTCTAATTATAATAAAACTTATTTTATTAAACTGCTGTAAAGGCAGAAATGAATGTGCGGAGAAAATTCAGGTAATTCATTGTTTGATACAATTCATGAAAATTTGATATGTATTTACTTTTAGAAAACTAAACGCAGGCATTCTGGTAGTTTTTCTAAAGTTAGAAATTAAAAATGCTTTAGTCAATTAAACTATAATGTATTAATACTTTAATTAATCAAGTTAAAAATAGTTCAGTTTTCTTGTCAGTCTGTACATGAAATTCTACGTATAATCATTCACAAAGGTACTCGTCTAAGACAACTAGTTAATCAGGTTCAAATTTGCTATCTTGGTTATAATTGTGCAGTTTGTATTATATAACAGTGCTGAGAATTTTTTTCTGATAAACTTATAATGATATGAAATAAACAAATAGAAATAATGTGAATTATAAACCAATTGCCTAATAATGAGAGACATCGAATAAAAAATTAAAAAAATTCTGACAGTTTAATTTCTGTGTTCAAAGTGATTCTAGCTTTTATTTACTAAGAATGTTTTTCATGTAAATATATATAAAAGTTAACACATACTTGAACTGCAATTAAAATATCTTTCTTTAAAATTTAATTTTTGAATCTTTCGCCGAGAAGTTGCAATTCGAAATTGAAACTATTCTTGCTAACAGTTGAAAGTTTAGATCGAAATTTCAGTCCACGCGTTAGAAAGCATTCTTCATATAATTTTTTGATTTTTATAAAAAAAAAATGGAACTAATTTTTGATGTACTTGTATCATACATCTTACTGAATATTTTCTTTGTTTCGAGCTTATCGAATTATGGGATTTTATTTACATTATGAGGAGATTTAAGTCAATTAAATATAACTTTATTTTTGTTAAAATTTTAGGAAAGCTCAAGAGGCCTTTTATGAAATATCTATATAATTCATTATACACGTTCTATTAAATTAAATGCATTTTCCCTCCGGTTAAGTTAATAAATATATTAGTTTCAGTTTTTAAGTTGGTGGCTTAATGCAGAAATTATCAAAAAATAGAATTTTCTCAAACGTACCCTAACCCAATTGCATATTATTCTTAAAATTTTTCTTTCTTTTTAAGGATTTGAATTGAGATACGCTTTTTACTGCTTAAGTATTATTTTATTAAATATTCAGTCTCTCTCTGTAATTTAGGTATTATTTCAAGTAAAATACTTTGAAACAAATTTTACTTTATTTTTGCATGTCGTACCGTGTGCAGCTTCTCTTAAAATATCTTCCATATAAGACATTTTTCAGAAGGCCGATATCCTTCTAGAACTTTGTCGTAATCAATGATTACTCGTCGATCAGACAGAAGGATTCACAATATGAAAAATAAAATCATAACAAGTTCCTGTATAGTTAACTGTAAATACATTTAGAAACTTCTTTTTCAACTGGATATAGAGGATAAAAGTAACAAATATAGCTTTGCACTAACATTTAATGCAATAAATATGTTTACTATAAAAACTAACGATGAAGGACAGGATATCTATTAATTCATTAAGCGGTACAAAACATCAATTCCATTAAAAGTTCACAATTACAGAACAGTTAAGTAGCGTTTAATGCAACATTATTGCCTGTTATTGAAAAGTTTAAACAACCAATCACATTCACAACACATTATAACATAATTACTAGAAACAGCCAATAAAATGGTTTAAGGAGTTCTGATGTACAGAAGAATAATTTCGTCTGATGTTTACATATACTTCAGGATGTTAAAATCAATAATCATGGCACATTTGAAACCTTATTTCATATATACGAACCAGCTTACATTTCACTCTACGAATCCAAATATTTTAAATTCAACAGCTCTATAACCAAAATTACTCATACTTGCAAGTCAACAGAACATGTAGCGCACACGGTGCAGCATCCTCTCATTGTATCACGAAAAGTTCCATTCTGTAAACAAATATATTTTCAATACTATCAAACTGTCATGGTAAACTATCATGCATTCCACGCAAATCGAAGCAGACACGTTTAGTTCATTAAAAAATTGTAATAACATATGCATGAAAGTTGCATGATTTACAATACATAAATGCAAGAAATGCTACAACAGTTCTGCTAAACATCAATTCTTCTTATTCATGCTCGTATTTAGACTAAACAAGGTAACTTCAACAAGCATATATTTCAGTTTGGAATGAAAATACAAGCAACAATAATTACTGATATTGCAGAATGATGAAGCAGTTGTAAATATTTTTAACAAAACCTTTTACAATAAAATTTCCCAGAAAATCAGGAATTATCATTCAATGCATTTTTAAACTCAGAGCTAAAAAAAAATAATAAAAAACTACAGCAAATGTTTTTGAGTTTGGAATGAAATCCTGAATATAATTAGCCCTTTTAGTTTGCAGTATTATGAAGATAGAAGTATCATGAAAAATTGTTAAAATGAGAGTAGCAGAGTTGTAATTAAATTTTGTTGTAAAATGTAGTGTTTAATTAATTTAGTAATTAATTTCGTTTAGATTCGTAGTTAAAAATGTTGAACTTCAGCACCCATTGCTAATTTACAGATTAGAATGACGGGATAGTTAACTTTACGATTTTGACGTTGTAGAAAACTAAAAATTTGAAACTTCGTTAAAATAGACTATTTTAAATACAGTCATTCTAGATTTTGACCCTGTAGAAAACTCAAAATTGGAAACTTCTTTAAACTGCGTATTTTAAATATAGTCATTCTCAAGTCAAGAATATTATTAATTAATACAATACAAGAATATTAATATAACTATGATCGATATAATCCTCAGATATTTAATATTACTTTAGGAAATCAAGTAATATAAATAATTTATTGCAAACTAATGAGAAGTAATATTAGAAACCACAACAAGAAGATAAACATTCAAATTGAGGGTTTTCATTCCATGCAATGAATATTTGTATTTATTTCGTGCTGCTTTATTCGTTATTTATTTGTTTACTAAAGTAAATATTTAGGTAGTCGTATAGTCACAACAGCATAAAAGAAAGTTGTTAAATATTGAAATGCATCTAGTTATTTGCTTTCATAGATAATATTTTCTTACGGAAATTAAGTTTGCTTTTTCTGTGTATCAGGAGAGAGAAATTCTATTCGTAAGCAATATTTTATTTGGATTCTGAGCAAAATTCAGATGCTATTTCTCTTTTCTATTTGATTCTTTTTTAAATAGCTCTCTTCAAATATACACGCACTATTAGCTCCAAATAATATTAATTGCAATGTTCTGCATGTGATGTTTTCCAGATTTTTAAGAATACTCAAATTGATTATAAAAGCAATTCCAAGTTGGCATTTTCCACTTTATATATTGGACAGTTTCTTCCTTTCTTTACACTAAATAAAAAACAACAGGCTTTCCTGACTGACTGAGGTTGCCCTAATCATAATTTCTATAGAAGATGATTTCATTAAAACTCAGACCTAGGCATAATTCGGATTCTGATGTGATATCAACAGGATAACGTTAAAGCAGGATTCGAACTCCTTTCTTGCTCACTAACCACTCGAAGTTATCATCAAAACATTCCTTTTCTAATAACAGATTTATTAAAGAGGTTTTAAGCTTATTTCTTTACGCTAATTGATATTTTACTGCCTATTACGTGCTAATTAATCCTTTTAAAAATATGCAAAATTTTAATGACATAAACACTCGAAATTCATAATTAAAACTACTCAACGGTGCGTTTTGAAGTCAGTTAAAATATGCTTGGAAAGAAGTCGAATTGTGCATAAAATTTTCTATTTCTTATAAAATGAGTACTTAAAATTAAATTTTAAAAATATTTATTTCCTCAGGAATAAAGTTAAAATTAATGAAACACATAGCATGATACTCAAACCTGACGGAACTTGCTTGTTTAAGATAATCTTAGAACTATTGAGATGTTGATATGGTTTATTTTTATTTTATTATTTCCCTCAGAGTGTCTCTTACATGGCTATAGAATTCTTAATATCTATCCTGATAATCTGCAGCTCTGAACAACTACTTGAATCAGCTGCAGAATTATAAAGATCATTTACAAAAATATAGAAATTCAAAGTGAATTATTTTATCTGCTACACGAGAATTTTCATTTGACATAAATATTAAGTTTACGAACAAATCTATTAAATTAATATATGAAAATACCGATGAGATTTAAAATTCTTTATTTTCTTATGATACAATTTCTCACAGCAAAGTCCATGCAGTCAGCTGCTAAATAATTACATAAAGCGATTTGATTCTAAATGTTACGAGACATTATAATCTGTAAATTTAAAAATTCTGAATAAATAATCATTGCAGCGATACAATTATAAATTAAAACGATTTTTTAGAAAAGAAGGACTAACCAAAGTGGAAAAGAAAAATGTGGTCTTATAAGGTATATCTCCCACATTCTTAGCGTGCCTTCGTGGTGTAATGGTCAGCACACTGAGCCGGTATTTCAGAGGTCCGCGGTTCGATCCCCGGCGAAGGCAGTGCATATTTTTCATGGTTCCTGCTTCCAAAAATGCCTAATGTCTCTACAGTCTCTCGACAGATTAAAATATCTCTTATAATGGTTCTTATAGATTGAAATACAACTTACGAACTCAGCATACAAATTTTCTTTTGTATTTCGAGATCTCTTTAAAGAACTCCAGAATAAAAGCTTTTTTCCCCCTTTTTTTGTCAAAAAATGAATTTAGCAAAGGGTATTTTTCTCTTCAGCATTGTAGGTTCTTAAAATTACTTCATTTTACTACCTTCTAAATTTTTAAAACTCATTTAAATATTGCTAAACGTTTCTCTCTCCTATGCAATTTACAACAGATTATTTTACATGTAGCAGAATAAATGTACTGCTTAGTAAAATAATTGCGTGTATTACATCAAATATATTTTCATCGTGATAGAACATTTGCATGACAACTTCAGCGATGTAATGTAGAAATGTAATAGTCTACTAGCATCTGCTGATAACAAATACATTATTTTGTTTCTTGCGCAAATCTGTCAAATATAATATTATAGAAAAGTATTTTATTAGTCGTAAGAGTTAAGTTTCAGAATTTGAACTTGAAAGATTTTTATTTCTTTAAAGACACGTTAGAAAATTAGATTTTTAAAGTTGAATGTTCTTCTTACTTACTTAAGTTTCTAAACAACTGGTCAATACTTTCGAATCTTTTAAAGAGAAGAAAAAATTCTGCATACGAACTTTCTTAGACATTTGTCTGCGTTCAAGAAATAAAAAGCAGTAGTAGAGGAGAATATTCCATATACGAAACTCTTAGACATTTGTCTAAGAATTAAAAAGCAATATTTAAAAAAATATATTACAAGATACGCCTTTGCTTAAACACACAAATAGACTGTAATATTTTTCAAGGAATGTCGCTTCGAAAACCTCTTTGAAACACGCGGAATCAATTAGGTAAAAAAAGCGTAAAGAGCTTAAAGAATTTAATCAATGAATTTGTTAAGAAGTTATCGTATTTTCAAAAGAGAGCAAACATTCTGAGAGATCTTTAACTGGTTCTCTCTCTTTAGAGGACTTTTGTCCAAACCTGCACTGTTTAATAAAATTATCTCAAGCGAGATATACTAGAAACAGCTTAATTTTAGATTTTAAATGAGAATATGTAGTGAATTCGATTTTTACGCATATGCGAGTAGGATATCTGTAAAAATCTTTATTTTCATTGTGTGGTTGAACTAAAATAATAACTGTCATATAAATAACATATAAACGATTAAGTGGAACGAAACTTCGGTAATAAAGTGTTCTTATTTTTGACATGCTTAATTAAAAGTTAAAGAAAACTCAATCAATATGATTTATACGTTAAGCCATTTTAAATTAAAAATAATATTCTTGAGGATAATGAATAAGAATTCAGTAAGAACAGCATTTATGTCAGGCAATCATTAAAAGTTAAACTGGATTTATGAAATGAATTATGCAGCATATTATCAATATTTTTGTGAAAAAAGGAACTATATAAAACCAATCAATGTTCTACAAGCAATGCTTCCTTATATTAAAAAAGAATGAATAAACGTCAAGCACAAACAATATTTAAAAAGTATATATTTTCATCACTTATTTTGGCAGTGAATTCTTATTTTGTTCATTCTTGAATATTTACCTACTTTCGTGTTTATAAAATATAGGATTTATATAAATGATTTATTTGTTTGCACCATTTGGTGCTTTAATTATAATAAAGGAAAATTAATTATAATGTAAGTACTTTCAGTCAAATTTTAGTTTCGCTTTAAATGAAGAAATGAAGATTTAGGAAATTAATCAGTATCGTAGAAACTTGCATTAAGTCCTTCCTTCAGCAACATTAGTTAACAGTAAAAAATTATCGCGTCACTTATAAATAATTATAATTTTGCATTACCCACTAATTTGTGTTATATTTTACATGCATCTAACTACATCTATGTGTACTAACTATTATTTAACATACTATATACAAGTTGCCACATATATAACATCAGACGGAATGACAAATCATAATACGATTACAAATAATACTACATCTGATTACGTATATTTTGGCCTATATTATATAACTACAAATAAAAGACGCATCGCAAATGGAACAATGTAATAAAATCACCAAGGATAGGCTATTGATAATTAAAACTATTTGATGTGAAACTCAATGTAGTTTGATTCTTTTACAAAATATTAAATCTTATAAAGCGAGACATGCCAAAGGTTTCAGTATTAATTATGACTTCCTCTGCATATAAAATATAATACAATAATAAGACAAATTTGTGAAATTAGTGTTCTAGTTTAAGAAATATATCTGCTTCTTAAATAAAATTTTCTTGCTATTTCCGCTAGGCTATATTAATAAGAGGCAAATAACAAATTCAAGGATAAATAAAGACAAATTCTAAATCAAATAAAGACACAGATCTGATGTATAGATTTTAGTTTCGATTCAATTAATGCTACTATTATTTATGCATAGCCTTTTGCAGAGCTGAATATGTGCACATAAATAATTTATACGCGTATTAAATCAATAAAATGTAATTCTAGAACGTAAGAAATACAAGCGAGTTCTTTATCATTGTATTAGTTAATTATAAAATTTTGTTTGAAATTATTTTAGTGGAGAAACTTCAAGCTTCTCTTTTAGTATTTGAATTTAATTTCCTTTAGGAAATTTTAATGAGAATTATTGGCAAAGAATTCTTGTAAACAACGACAAGAACTCACATCATAAATAAAAATTGTTTTCTTTCCGGTAAAATTGGTGCCTATTACAATAAGAGGAAGAAATCACTTGGAAACAATCAGCAATATCAACTTAACTGCAGCTAGTTTGGAGATCTGCTGAATATGAACTCTAAATTTATAAAAAATAGCTGTTAGAAGCATTGAATTTTTCTTTTAATTTATGTTATGCAATGAAAGAATAAAAATATCAAACATATAGCAGTCTAATTTAGGTAGAGGAAATCAAGTAACAGTTACACCACAGTTTCAGGATCAGTGCCTGAAAGGCTGTATCAAAAATTTTAATTTGCAGAGCTGCAGTCTCAAAAGTACTTATTTTTGAACTTAATAAACTTTTGAGGAGTATAAGTTGAAGAATAAAAATATGCGAATATAACGGTTGGGAGGTGAAGCAAATTTTTAAGATAAAAAGCACAAGCTTTAAATTGAATTGAACGTAGATGCAAACTGAGCGGTTAGAACGTATTGTAATACCAATGCTTGTTGCAGAATTTTGCATTTCTGCCACTAATCATTGAATAAATTACATTTTACTGTTTATTTGGATTAATTTATATAGGTTCTTTTCTTCAGACCATATTTCTAAGCTTTTCTATACTTGAACTGACATGTTCATCAGACATCGCAACAATTAGTACAATAATTTACAACAATAGTTTTATATTGTTTCCATGTTGTTACGTAAAACGCTAGCCGTTTCTGTTTTATTTTCAGTTCTGACAACATAATTGGTACAGCTAATGCTTTTTTTAGATAAGCAGTTTTAATATTGATTATTTATATAAAACTAATACACAAATTTTTACTTTTGTTCATTCAAAAGAAAGACTTCTCTTTATTCAGCAAAACAGTTCAACACGTGCATTAATTCAACCAGATATCCATATATAATTACGACTGTTTCTGCTAGTGAGTAATACTGACTCTGCGTAATATATAAGAATTTAAATTGCACTTGAATACAGAACAGTTTTACTTAATTTGCTTTATTATGTAGCTCATAAGAAGGAAAAGTAAATTATCTCTACCATATAACTTGATTTCTTTCAGGAACTATTGCACGTATGCTGGAAAATTTATTTCTAAATTTAATATTATATAAGCATGAAAGAGAGTTTTTAAATAAGAATGTGTAAAAAAAACTTCATTTTGCATTTTTCGCTCAGTATTTATCTACCTTCAATTCAAACACTCGTAAATATTAACAGCATGTTATTTGAGCTAAAAATTACATTTCTAACATTCCTCTTAAAGTTGCTCTGCTGTTATCTAATTTATTGCCTTGCTCAGTACACTATTTTTTTATTTCATCTGCATTCTTCTGATGACGGAAAACCATGTCTAGTTCTTTCATTTCTGAAGGGCAAGTAAAAAATATTTTCTGAAAAACATTTGCTTTAGTTGTATACATTTTTTTCAGTAATTATGTTAATTTTCCCTTTGAAGATTTTGTGGTTCATTAGGAAGTTTGTAATAGAAAATCTTCATTATTCTTTCCTGATGAAAATAGTTTAGAAGGCTTAAGAACAATATGCAGTAAAAACAAACTATTTCGTAGTCAAATAGATACGTATATTTTCAACTAATTCTTTTGACTAATTCGTGAGACTTCAAGGCGAACTCTTCCTGGAAAACTGAGAAACAAAATCTATACGTAACAATGTTCAAATATTACTTTTGGATCAGTATTAGGAATATTAGCCATGGTATTAACTTCCACGATTTCCTTATCAGGTCTGCTTTTTACGCCTAAGTTTCCATTTAGCTTTGTCTCACAGTGGCGCAATAATAATTTTTTGATACTGGATAAGGGTTTCAAACTTTTCAGAAGTGTGGAAAAGAATTTTTATTCAATTATGGAAAACAAATAATTTTTAGAGGGTTCTGTTTAATTACCTCCTATGTATAATATTGTTGCTGAAATAATGCTCCATTCATATATCACTACAATTTTGTTGAATAAAAAACATCTTGCAAGCCTCACATCCGACAACGCTTTCTTAATTTTACCCACACGCATATACGCACAAGCAAAATATTCCTATTTCCTCTTTTTCTGTATTATAATGCAAGTCAGAGATTAAATTTGCTTTAATTTTTGTTTAGGTATTAAACATAGGTCAATGCATATTGCATAATAAATTATTTTTAAAAGCTTATTATTTTTATTTATTCGTTAATTTATTTGGTATGGTTATAAGTACCACATTCTGAAGGTTAAAATGTTCACTGCTTTTTTAACAAGAATAGTTTTCAGTCCTAAACGAAACTTTTTCATTACATTTTGGATTTAGAAAGCTCTTCTTCCAGAAAACTGAAAATTCGATGTATTTGAACTATTCATAACTATCAAGTTCTCAAACTTATACAGTAAATTTCACAAAGGTTTAAGTCTTAAAATTAATTATCTGACGATAGCTTCCAAATCTTTCTGTAAAACGTTTTAGTGAAAGTTTTTTATTTTAGTTTTCTTCTTTTATTTTGAAGATTAATCTGTGAGACGTTATAATTCATAGATTGAAAACTAAGTCTTCTTTTAAGCACAGCTTTCTCACAAAGTAAACAAACCTCTATTCTAAATAAGTTATAACTAGAAGAACTAGTTATTTTAGAAATATTAAGGAAAAATCAAAAATTATAAATTTCTTAAATATTATTAATTATTTTCTTAAATTTAATTTTTAGTAAAAAGGACAAGCTCTTATGTAAATATTTTTATATCAAATGTGCTTCTCTTAATATTTTGTAAATCGATAGCTTAATCATAAAAAATTTCACTCACCTGTACTTAGCATAGTTTGTTTTCTGAGTGAAAATTTCTTTTTTTTTTTTGTCATACGACATTTCTTGTATTTGTTCTAGAAGTTTTCCTTCTAGTGATTTATTTTTAGAGAATAAAGTTATATAAAGTCAAAAATCAAGCAGCTATTTTGCCGCTATTTCAAGTCTTGCCTTGAACTGTCGATATGTTTCAGAGAAAAAAAATCCTTAAGGACACTTCACAGGCAAGAGCAAAGTGTTTCTGTTTTACTTTCTTTGATATGGTACTATTTTAAGTTCGCCACATATGAATTAAATCATTTGTTTCTACTTTCCAGTACTATAGGTTTTCTATTCTCTAGTTGTTAATTATTCTGCTCTAGTGCTTAATTCAATAAAATGTGAGTAATACTTTGTGCGAGGATCTCTTTTTCTGGTATATCCATTTTAAAAATAGATTATATCTTCATCAGCATTTCTAAATGTCTATCCAAAATAATGCTGAATATGAACATAAACATTTTTCCCGATGTTATCTCGTTATCAAACGGCACACAAGTGATTTATGGCTATAGGAAGCTTCGGACAACATGAGGCAGCTCATATACTTAGAGGTAATGGTTACCAGTCCTTCCTCCTCTTGGACTATCGTGCATCATGACAGCCATCAGTTTGTTGGCTCTAGCACTTCGTTCTCCAACGCGAGTCTCCATTCCGATGTGTACTCTAACTGTACCCCTGGGCTTCTCTTGAAAGGTACTCTTGGTGAACTCAGGATGAGCTTTACAGCAGAAGTACCTTGTCAAGTAAATGAATGCTTGCCCAAAGGAACTGTTAGTAAAAGCGTAGACTAATCCACAAAAACAGCTATAAGACTGAGCTATTATTAGCAGTGTTTCAACACTATTTGTGGATGTAGCAACAGGATTTGTTTTGGCTCGCGTAGCGGCTGTAGGGCGTGTTGACCATGGCACTGCTTGTATGTTTTCCGATGCTGATATTGATACAGCAATGACAAAGGGCATCCAGAAACAAAGAAATAGCATGTAAGCTAAGGCATTGCTCTTAAATAACTGCCTGTGCAAGTTTTCTTCTCTGCTTTCCAGACATTGCCTAGCCTCCAGTTCCTTTAAATGCTTTTTATATCGATAAATTGCCAACGAAAATGTAAGCACAGTGAGTGATATGGGAATAAGAAAAATTAAAAATGTTATGCTGTATCCGTATCTTCGATTACAGACATCTTGGGTATTATCATAAATAACCAGTACTGCAACCCACGCAGCGGCAGCAATCCAACAAAAAAATACAGCAAACACAACAACTTGCACGCTGCAGCAGCAAGAATATGCACCATCATTTCTGTTTCTGGAGCGTTTGCGGCAAGCCCTGAGTAAATTTTCAATAGCTATAAAGAAATAATTCAAGGTAGTAGTAAAGAAAGATATTAGGGCGCTGTACCACTGCCAGTAGCACACAAAACTGTAATGATGAGTGTTGGAGAGAATAGCTATACATGATGCTGGGAAACCTAAAATTGTAATCAATAGATTGGCCAAAGCTTGGTTGGCTAGAAATACATTGCCATGATGTCTTAAATTTTCTTGAATGATCAAAGAGCTGATTTCAAAGATATTCACTGTAGTACCAAGAACTGAAAGGACAGTGTACAGGACTAAAGCCACAACATCATTATTAGCATCAGCTGAAACTGAAGAATGTAAATGAAATGTGCTGTTATGAGGGCGGTTGGTGTGAACAAGGTAATGGCTGCTACTATAGGTCGCATGAGAAGAGGATGACTGCAGTTGGGAAATCCAATCGTTGTCTTGGTCTGTGGAAGACTGTCCCTGGACGGCCTGAAAAAGAAACTTTGCTACTTATTTTTATTTATGAAATACAGGTATGATGTAAACATTGTGTATTGCATGCAAATTTCTTTAAAATCCAGTCTAATTATAATAACCTATATTTAAGCTGCCGTAGATATATATTGCCATTTATATAAATTTTATTAAAATAAGATGAAGCAGAACTTTTTCAGTTTGTCTAGCTCCTACACTTTGATTCTGAATAAAAAGAAAAAACTACGTCTTTTCAATTTAAATTACAATACTGTTTGTAATTGAAATATATGTTGTGATTATCCTAAGCCACTCTTTCGAAATATGAAAAACGCAGTTTGAATTTCGTCAATCGGCTCAGTAGAACGGGAGATATAAAACTGTCCCCCCTTTTTTATGTGCAGTGTACATGAAAATGCGTTAATGATAACTATAAGAGAAATGTGTATAATGTAAAACTTAGAAGCCCAGATAAATGATTTTACCGATTAATGGTACCTTATGCAAATTATGCCTATAGACATATTGCTGGGCCTGCGTACGTTGATATTTGCTTTCAAAACAGGGGAATTTCATTTAGCAATATGTTTTATAGTCTTATCCGTACACGCATATATATTCTACACGGTTAACTTTTTATTCCCTCTGAATATTTAAAACATGGTTTTAGAAAATCCAATATGTATATTTACAGAATTATTAAGGGCAGACTGTAATGGAAAGCAATGGCATATTGTATAGTAACGAGAAACATTTCCTCTGCAGATATTTTGAAAAGAAATAGTGATCAAAATGAGTAATGTTTAAATAAATTCAGTCACTATCAAGATTGAAGCTTATTTAACAAATTGTAAAAATATTCTGGTATTTTCTATGTCTTTAATATATAAAACGCAATAAATATTGAAAAATATACCACACTAAGGAATAACATAGTGATGTACACTCATTGAACTTCTAAATAAAAAGCAATTTTATTCAAAATCGGATGTATTAAACTAAATATTAAAGTAATTGTCTTTGTTGAAAATACTAGAAGTTATCAAATTATTTTAAGATATTCTCATGACAAGCAATCTCCATATAATATATAAGAGGATGGAGAAATAATTAATTACATGCTGATATCTTACTGTTGGTTATCCTATATCATATGAATATATGTTCACCAAAAACTTAACTGACAACAAAATCAGAGAAACATGTTTCTATGGTAATTAATAACTCTGACAACTTGATTTCGTTCTGCTTAATATTTTTAAACTTCAAAATAACATTAACTGCATTTTAAACCACTATGGATTTAAGGAAGAACATTAAATGTATAAAATGAAGCTCTTATTCTTAAATATATTATCTTGTTCTCGGGAAGAGCTTTTAACCAATACTCTGAAAGTATTAATTAAAGAGGTTTATCATACCGTGATCCGAACAGAAAAATACTTTAAATGCCGAGTTTATTTTCTTCACTTCCTTACGGTACAGATAATTTAACATGGATTTTTAAAAGCCTGGAATGCAATATTTTGTTATTACGTCTAATGATGAGTTTTTATTTTAACAGAAGTTTTGTTTCAACAAACGATGAACTGGATTGGATTACAGCATATGCCTCTAGGGCTATCTGACAGAAAGGAAGTAGTGTCTTTATAAAGGACGTTTTAAGAGAAATTTGTTCGCACTCACGTTACATTGGGGAAAGACACGTAATTCCCATGCAACCATCGAGGAGGCCAGGGTACTAACTGGGTCGAACAACAAGTGCTATGCTGTCTTATCGGTCGGCCATTGGTGGATACCAGCAAAAGATGAATTTTCTCACCACAGTCTTAGTTATGTAACGGCTGTACTGTAAACTGTTGTTAGAAGAAAGGAGATATCTATACTAATACTATAAAAGACTAGGTGAAGATTTCTCATTTACGTTAATTTAAAGTTTTAAAAACCCTTTGGAGAGTTGACATTGTCAATATATTAGTTACCAGACGATGTGCTAATATAGTGATGTCAATACGTTAATATAACTCTAGTTAAAATTTTAGTTAATTGAAATAAATAGTTAATCTTCTTAAAATCCTTATGTTATTGCATATCACCTAATCTTTAAACGAGCTGAAAGGTAATATTTTATTTCCAGCGACAATTTAAGTTTCACATCCTGCAACAGTTTGATTTCCGTCAGACCAAATGTCACTAGCATATCATTACAATATGAATTGTTTTCGTTTAAACGTCCATTTTTGATGTTATCTATACCTGGCAGTCGTCTCTTTCATGAATTAGCTAAAATACACTACTGGCCATCCAAATTGCAACACCAAGAAAGACAAGAGATATCACAACAAAATTTATTTAGTAGATAACCTGTTGACCAAGTATCAAATGATTAAATTTATAGACTTCTGTGAAGTGTGTTTCCTTCCAGAATCAGTAGCCAGAGTAGCCGCCATTGTTGGAGATCACCGCTGCCACACGCCTCGACATAGATTAAAAGAGACTTTGGATGTGCTCTTGGGGTACAGCAGACCAAACCGCTTTCCACACGTTGTTGGTGTGGCAGCTTGGGATGTAATCTGGGTCAGTCGTTCAGCAACCATGGACCATCTGCTTTCTAGCGGCGAAAGATCCGGAGAGCGAGCCGGCCAGGGAACCAATTTAATCTGGCGATTGACGAAGAACCCTTGGACAATACGTGCCACGTGTGTTCGCGCATTATCCTGTTGAAATATTGCTGTGGGCAAGCCCTGAAGGTAAGGAAAGTCAACTGGCTCCAACACCTCGGAGATGTAACGCTGGCTGTTTAAAGTACCGGCAGTTCGTACTAGAGCAGTGCGAGAGTGATATCCAATACCGCCTCATACCATAATACTCGGTGCAGGACCAGTGTGGCCGTGCATAACGCAGCTGTTCAGCATCCTCTCTCCACGGTGTCTCCAGACTCGAATTCAACCATCGTGGTGTTGCAGACAGAAGCGTGACTTGTCAGTAAAGACAATTTCATTCCATTTTGCAGTCCACATCCTTCTTTCATCGCACCAATGCGGCGGAGACGTCTGTGGTTCTGCTTCAAGGGTAGACGAAGCAATGGACGTCTTGCGGCACTCTGCTGCAAACGGCGTCGAATGGTACGCGCAGACACTGGATGACGCGTTACAGACTGAATGTGCTGTGCTGTAGTTCGTGATGTGACTGAGCGATCCGTCATTGCTATGCGCACAATGTTCCTGTCATCACGTGAAGTGGTGCGCTGAGGTAGATGCGATTGAACACGTCGGTCCGTCGCACCCTCCTGCATCCAACGATCATATATCCGCGTTACAGTTGTTTGGTTTCGTCCAACGCGACTACCGATTTCCCTGGAAAATAATCCACACTCTCGGTAGGCCACTATCCTTCCTCTGTCGAGCTCGGATACTTAATCAAACGATGATCGCTGTTTACTACGAGGCATAATTGATCGTTTTTTTGAAAAAAACCACAAGAAAAACGCAATTGCCGAACTTGAAATCGTCGAAAACTCCAAGCCTTAAATAGCGTTTTGAAGTGGCCCCACAGGCGCGCGTGATGTGCGTCTGCGCTGAAATTCTAATCATTTGCATATCTCATCTCCGCTAATACATGTTGTAAATTTCATGTTATTTGCATGCTTCCTTCAGGGTGTTGCATTTATAGTTGTCAGCAGTGTACTTTGGACAAGGATTCTTAAACTATGGCTGATAATACTTGAACTTTATTGATGAACTTCTATCATTTAATTTGAACTCTTGAAACTGTAAAGTTTTCCCCCGACAGATAAGCTCGTTCTATCATCGGTAGATGCATTTGTATAATCAGAAATACAAACATGTATTTGTTCTTAGATCAGCGATGAGAAACATCTGTAAATTATGATAACGAAAAGTAGATCGTATTGGTATTGAAAACTTACACCATATGAAAATGGCTGTCAGACTTAGAGATATAATAATAGATCCGTTATCTAGAAGATAAATGATTTAAGATTTTTAATATATGTATATAATGATTTTAATGAGTTCAGATTGCGTCATTTCTTAAAATACTTTTTTTTCTAATTAGGCATCTCATTATCAAAATTCATTTATTTAAACAAATCGTACTAAAAATGGAAGAAATTATTTGTAAGAAATGTGTTTATTATTACTGTGTTTTTCAGTCACTTGCCTTGCTATGCAGTAACAGAACGATTAAATCTGGAAGTTTAATATCTTACTCTTAATGGTAACACGCTGGTGCGTGAAGATAATAAGTATTATATTTCAGGCATAGACAATACATTGCTTTCAAATAACCGAATTTGTGGCTTAAAAATGAAAGTTAAATATTATCTTACGTTTTGCAAATGAAAACAGTATGGCGCGCTGGAGATAAAAACGTTTTATTTGGAACAGTGTTGCCACTTCTCACTTTCAAATCTCCGATTTTGTTAAACCAAAAATTGTCGGATTTGTACAAAATGTGAAATAATCGAAAACAAATTCGAAATTCAAAGTTCGAGCTTTGAAATGCCCAATTCGGTGACTTTAGGTGCCGTAGTTTTTTCACAGTGAGAGGAACGTACATACATACAAACAGATTATTCCTTATTTGTTTTTTTAAGTAATACATCGCAATAACATTTGGTGCCAAGACTTTAAAGAGTGATTCGGACACAAATGAGACACGGACGAAAAGTGCGTTTCGAGACTAAAACCACCTCTGGTGCTAATAAAAATATAAACTGAGAAGAAAATAACGCTTTAGACGGCGAAAAAATTTAACTATAAGGAAAAAATAAAATGTCAGCGCAAAAATTTCTTAAAATACATAGCACATCCTTTTAGTTTGATAGAAAGGTTTAGTGATGCAGCGGAACTGTGTAAACAAGAAAAGGACATGGAAGTTTACAGAAACCTCAGTCAGGGCATCCAAAAGTAAATGCCAACACTAGTTGTAATATAGGTTTCAAAAACAAGTTTTTAGAAGCAAAATTATTTTAAGAAATTAAGATAATTGTGCTAAATCCAAATACGAATTCACATGTCGCTCAGATGGAGTAGTAAGCAACGCCGCTGACTGCCGTACAGAAGGGACCAGGTTCGAATTCCAGAGAAAGCATGAATGCCTGTGCAGTACGACGGCATTCAAAATACATGGAGAGTAGGAAGTCCTCTCGGGTAGTTTGGTGGTAGGGAAGAGAGAAGGCAGACTCTCGGATGAGTTCTCCACGGTGTTCTCTATCAAAAGTGGGGCAGAGATGGGGAAAGTCGCACTCTCTCCCTATATGAAACTCGAAGCCCATACCGACGACAGGCTCAGTTATGAGCTCCTTGCCAAGATAGCATTCGTGGACTTGTTCTGATTAGGTTAGATAAGTGAAATTAGCAACAACCAAGTATTTATATTAAGCCGAAAACATAAAGATGTACAATGAATAAAAGGGAAACTTTTTCTTAGCTAACCATTTGATTTTCCAGCCGAAATGGAGGAGACAAATTGTTGCAAATTTATATTACATAACATCCGCAGTAGAAAGGAGCTGTGTATTTTTGCTGACAGTTCGGTAATCAAGTTTCAGGAGCTGGGATAATGCAGTTTCCGGAAGGGAATTTAATAAGTGGTGAGTTAGCGTAATCAATCAGAAATGTAAAATATGATGTGCACGGTAATGTTTTTTATATTTAAATGTGCTGCTAGGTGTTAAAAATTTTGTAGCCGATTACTTTCATAAGAAATGTCACAAGAGACTATTATAAATTATAAAATATATTATCAAAACTAATTTTATAAAATTTAATTCACAATTATAAATAAATGTTGAATGGCAGTAGTAAAAGTCTGGAAATAAAGCGTGTGGGTTAAAGAATCGACAATTTTCACCTTATAGAACTATGTAAGGACTATGAAGAAAATATTCCCTTTGGTAGTTAAAGAGATATAGAAGATGTATTTAAGTATTTGCAAAATATGTTACACATCAAGTATCGCTAATACTATTATCAGAAAATCAGCTGAATTACAAATATTTGCATAAATACAGATAATTTTCAAAATAAATTAAATATGCTTATAGAAACTTAATAAAAATAAAATTACAAGATCCTTTTTAAAGAACAATCTAGTAAATTGCATATTAGGACGTTTTAAAACTTTTATGCTACGAATAAAAGGGTTCACTAAAAGCTTAATAAAGAGATAGTACTGGATGCTAACGTAGTAGTTTATAAATATGTAAATACGCACCATCTATTGCATTTTTTTACGAAAAAATGAGCCATACTATTAATGCCAAGTTTTTCTATAGTCATATACGGGGAAAGACTATTGACTATTTAATTGACATGTTCTATTTCCTAGCCTTTTTTCCCCCTATCACTCAGTATTTATTAATCATCTTACATCAAAGTCTATAAAATAAACATTTAGTAAAGTAGATTTTAGTAGAGTATTTAGGAGAGCTCCTAATATTTATTTACCTAATTACCAGCGACAACATATGGCTCCTACTACGAGTTCTCTACAGCCTGCATTAACAACAGTATACTTGACAGTATTTTGGGTGAAAAGTCCAAACCTCTATTTTCTCTATTTCGATCCGAACCTCTATTACCTCCTCTGTTTTTGGTGGAAAGTAAGTTGGATGAGCAAAAACTATCTCAGTATTTTTCTTCCTTTTAATCATTATAGTTTTTGATCATTTAATATGAATTTCCTTTCACATTGAACATAATTATGTTTGTTTATTCTATTGATTTTGGTTTTAAGCATTTGATTTCAAAACATATATTTCTCTTATTGTTGACATACGCTGACTGAGATTTTTCGAAAATATTTGACGTTTTTGTGGTTTAGAGAGTTTTATTCTATCAGTTGACTTTTATCAGACTAGAAGACTGTACTGTGTACTTTCAGAAAGGTTTGCTTGAACATTTTATACACTGCTGAAAAAAATTAAGATAATTTATCGAATTGCGTGAAAAGAACTGAACTGAAGGAAAAACCACTGCTTCTAGATAAAAATGCAAATCTTGTACAACAAATACGTAAGCGTACACCTGTGTGTAGGCGAAGCCACTAGAAAATCAGGCTTTATAAGCGCGTGAAGGGTAAGACGAATTGCGTTCGCTAGCGCACCTCGGCGAATTTCTTGTTGTTATCTTGAAGCAATCGCTTAAATTCATATCGGAACAGTAAAAATGAGCAACCACCAACGTTTAGATGATGGAATGAGGTGGCGAATTGTGGGGAGGCTAGAGGCAGGCCAATCGCAAGTCCAGATATGCAGAGAGTTTAATTTAACTCCCAGCGTTGTGTGTAACCTATGGAAACAGTTCCAGGATACTGGATCCATCGAGAGAAAGCCTGGGCAAGGTCGTCCAAGAGCAACGGAGGCCAGAGAAGATCGCTATTTGTCCATTTTAGCGAGTCGTAACAGAGGGGCTACAGCTTCTCAGCTCTCTCGAGACCTGTATGCAGCCACAGGAACCCGTATAACAAGGGTGATAAGACTGAATGAGAGGGTTGTTTGCCAGAAGACCGACTGTTTGCGTCCCGCTCACGTCTACGAACAGGAGAGTCCGATTAGCATGGTGCAGGCAGCATAGTGACTGGAGTACGGAACAATGGGCGACCGTTCTGTTCACCGACGAGTCCCGTTTTACACACCGATTCTCGCCGCACTTTCATATAGAGAGAGCCAAGGACCCGCTACCTATCCTCCAATGTCCTCGAAATCAACAAGTATGGCGGTGGCGGTGTAATGGGCTGGGCAGGAATCATGTTGGATGGCTTCACACCTCTCCACGTCTTTGACAGAGACTCTGTGACTGGTGTGAGATATAGCGATAAGGTCTTGGAGCTCTATGTTCGCCTTTTTCGGGTGCAGTGGGCTCCGAGTTCATCTTACAAGACGATAACGCGAGGCCACATAGAGCTCTTCTGGTCGACGGATTTATCGAGTGTGAGGATATTCGTCGGATGGATTGGCAAGCCGGATCTCCAGACCTCAACCCTAAAGAGCATATCTGGGACGCTCTGAGGAGGGCAATTGCAACTCGTAAGCCCCCCTCCGAAAACCATACAGGAACTGAAAATAGGGTTGCTGAATGAGTGGGACCAATTACTACAGGCACTGATAAACTGCCGTATTTCCAGTATGACATCACGCTGCGAGGCCTGTATGGCTGTAAGAGGGCATCATACCCCCTATTGACCCATTTTTTTGTGTCTTCTGCAACCGCTGTTTCAGACCTTCAGACTCCCACGAGTGTTACACACGAACATGTGTGTCTACTATAATTGTTGAATGTTTGTTTTGTTTGTATTATATGAACCTATGTTCACACCAAATTTTTTTAAAATCTGTCGAGTAGTTCTGGAGATCGTAGATCAAATATGAAAGTTCTCTTAATTTATTTCACCAGTGTATTATGCCTTAATTAGCTTTTAACGGACTAAAGGATATCTTCTTCTCGGTATCAGTAATGCCGGTTTTGAGTATTCATTGCTTCTGAGCAAATCCATTGCTGGTTATGATGTTTTTGGGTACATTTTACGAAAAACATTCTACTAAAAATGCTAATTAAAATTCATCTATTAATGACTGTAAAAAGCAGTTGATTATGATAAATATTGGCTTTTTCCTGATGACTACGAGTGATGTTATCATAATCAATCCTCTTCCTTTTTCCATCTCCCATTTACTTCCAATTTTTTTTTCATTTTGTTTCATGTTTTAGCTTTCTTTTTCTGGGACATATATAAAATTTGTTTAACAGCTTAAGATAAAGTTTACTTACTAATGAATGTTACCTGTAGCAATAATTAACATGCAACTAATGCAGTTTAATTTATTTTAGAACCTTCTTTCCTATTTTCTAATTTATATTAAATACACATACATATAATACTTTGTTTCGTTTATCGCTGAGGTTTCTAAATATGCATGAAAGACGGAAGTTTAAGTAACGGGCTATAAAGGTAGTTAAAGCAGGGCTTAATTTCGAAAATTAGAAGTGCCGGAGCCCTAAGGAAAGAGGATAAAAAAGGTCAATAAATAAAATAACTATTAATAAAAATAATTAATCGCTAAATTAAAACTAAATTTCAGTAAAATGTAAAGAGATTAAAAAAATTTAGACTGTTAAATTAATAATAAATATTAAATAGAAAAATAAAATATCGGATCTTCTGCTTTTTGAGGATCCGACCAGAATTACAATTTTACTGAAATACTGGGAAACAGCTTAGGCGTCTTCCGTCTGAATTTAAGCTTAGGATACATGGTATAACGTACTATTGCAAGGTATGATAGAAACGAAAACCTTCGTTTCCCAATACACCGAATAAAAAAAGTAAAGCGATTAAAAAGCGTTTGAGAGTATGGAAGGAAATTTTACCGGAGAAGTGTAGCTTCGGAACAAAGAGAGAAGAGTCAACACTTTTTGAGCGCGAATCCCTGCAGATATAATTCTAGCTGTCAAACAAAATGCAACAAAGGAAAAAAATTCTCCCGAATCCGATCCGATAGCAGCGTAAAAACAAATATAAGGAAGGAGCTGTCCAAGTACAAATTTTTGTTTCCCGTATTTGGTTACATCCTTCAAAAAGTCTGCTGAAACTCTGCAAGAGGAAGTCATTAATATTAGACATCCGTGACCAAGGTGACGATTATTAGCACTTTCAGAAACGAAAGATTTGCCCACTGTCAGAAATTTATTCCACAAGTGGGTGAGGGCTTTTCTTTGCTTAAAGGTCTCAACCTCCATTAATGTATTTGTTCCCCAGGCAATCAGAAGACAAGCAAGGCATTCAGAAGGCAAGACAGGCATGCATTCAGAAGTTAGAATCGATTGTTAAGGCTTACTTATTATTAAAATGAAATTTTTAAGATGAAATTGTTGTTCACTTACACGAAAGAAGTACCGGAGCCCTTCGGTGAGCTCCGGCTAGAAGCTTTAAGATCTAAATTAAAGTATAAATTATTTTGGGACATGTATGAAAACTACGTTTATGCTTTTACCAGTTGCTTAAACACCTACAGATAATTACCGTATTTTACGTACTATAAGACGCACTTTTTTCTTCAAAACATTGCCTCTAAAATTCAGGTGCGTCTTATACTCGAAATTAATATAAAAATATACTGTGCTTGATTTGAAATTCCCGCCAGTCTTAAAAATGGCCATATATTCGATGCCGCGAGAAACCTTGTAAAGATATTAGGTTATTTCGAAAGCAGGAGTGATGAAAAATAAGCAGCGCTTTCCCCTGGAATCGAACTACGGACCTCTCGGCTACGCGTCTAGCGTACTGACCGCTACACCACGAAGACATACAAAGAAGGCGGGAGAAATACCTTAAATACTTCCCCCTTTTAAAGGACGACTGGGGATTAGGGGCCCCAATTGCCAAATCCCGGTGGTGGAGAATCATCATCCATCACCTTCTTTTTAGTTCGGGCGCCACTTGTAGAGATAATAGGATATTTTGAAGCAGGAGAGATGATTAAATGAGCAACGCCTTCGCCGGCACTCGAACCTCTCGAATACGTATCGAGCGTGCTGACCACTACACCACGAAGACATGCGAAGACGGCGGGAGAAATATCTTATAATCTGTTTGTATTTGGCAACATTGGATTCAATTAGCAGCAGCTAGCAACACTGTCTCCTTCCCGTCAAGTCATCACAAAGCCAGAACATTGTCTAGCCTATAATGCGTCACTGCAGTCTTCGATGCCAGTGAACTTGAATTGAAAGTGATTTGTGTTATCGGTAGAAGAAGAAAAAAGTTTCGATGACGATTTTTAAGAATTTTAAAGCTCAGTTCAATTAATTAATTTTTTTAATTAATGCTTATTTTTTTTGCCTGGTTTTGCAATCTAATAATAAAAATGGTAAAAATTTTATTAAAAAAATTGCTTAAAAATTAAGGTGCGTCTTATAGTCCGTAAAATACTGTAACACTGAACTATACATGCCTTCATTCGAAATTATTAAAACACATCTCTTCATTGTACTACTCATAAACATTTCAGGTTCTTGGTTTGATTTAATCACAATATACGTTTAAGGTAACTGTGGTTTTATAGGAATACTACATGGCGAACACAAAGTAAAAGATTCTATTCTAGAAGGAGTAGGCTCGGATTTAAGGCGACTGGAGCGACTGGGCCAATCAGGCCCCGCATCACAGCCAAAATTAACAAAAAGTTATTTTTTGAACTATAAAGCAAATTGCTTTTGACGAAAAAGGATAAATTATAAATTATTTAAATAATTAAAAATATATTTATTTCAATTTTGCATTGATGGATGAGACTTATTATAATATGTATACATTATAATATAGAAAACGGACACCCGTAAGTGTCGTGTTTGACTAACGTTTAATTAATCGGATAGTACTATCTTCTCTCTCAATTATTCTATTGCATATGCGTCTTACTCGGCGCACTCACATTCGTTTTTTGGCATTAGTCATTGTTGCGCTGCTCTCGTTATTAACCAGATGTAGCTACTATCAAATGTCAGTTGTTTATTGCATTTGCAGTTCTCTATTCTTCTAATCGTTTTAATTATTAGAGTCGTATTTTGCGACTGAAATTACTAATTGTTATTGTTAAACAAAGGTACTAATTATATTACATAATATTTGTTAACAAGAAATTATACTTAAAATTGAAAATATAAGTATATTTTGTGATTAAAAATGCATTTAGATTTTTCATTAGATGTCCAATCCTTTGAAACGAGAAAGAGATGAAGGAAGAAAATATAAAAGTGGTAGTCTAAAAAAAATTAAGGGCAAAAAGGAAAATCGAAAGTGAAAAAGTCAGAGGTGCTTTGAAAAAATTTAAAAAATAGATAAGGATGACAAAGGTGAAGAATAAAAAAATGACAAAGAGGAAAGTACTGACAAACGTGAAGAAGAAAATGATGATAAAGATGTACAGCCATTAGGATTTTTCTTTGGAAGCAGAAGAATGAAAAATGAGCAATGCCCTCTCTGGCCCTCGAACCACGGACCTCGCGAATATGCGTTGAGCGTGCGGACCACTACACCACGAAATCATACGAAGAAGGCTTGAGAAATACCGTGTAAAGATGAAGAAGAACAGGTAAAAAAAATAAACAAGAAACACAATTACACAGACCGGAACTGGAAGAAGCAAATATTGGAATGAAAATGGAAGAACTGAATATAACTAATGATCCCGCTTCTTGGCCCGAGATGATTACTCAACAAATAAGAGATTATTTAATTAAAAAAGGTCTTACATAAATTATGTTAAATGAGAATTTTATGATGCTCTTTTCGAAATATCAGAAATTTCTAAAGATCCACAAATTAAAAGCGAGGCAGAATCCCTTGGAAACGCAATAAAAATTTATAAATTTCTACTGTCGCTGGTTTTTTGGTACGATTTACTGTTCCAAGTCAATTATGTAAGCAAGGAACTTCAAAATAAATCTGTAGATGTATCCATTGCACTTTCTTCATTTGAAAAACTTTTAAAATGGTTAAGAGACTACAGAAATACTGGATTCGAACAAGCCGATTCAAGCAAAAACTCTTGCAGAAAATTTGGAAATATCTCCAGAATTTCGAAATAAAAGGCTTCGGAAAAGAAAGAAACATTTCAGTTACGAAGGCGATGATGAACCTGTTGTAGCTCCGATAAACGCATACAAGATATCTTTTTTAAAATTTTGTTTTAGATAAAGCTACGGAATCACTAAACGATCCTTTCGAACAAATGAAAAGTCATAATGACTTATTTGCGTTTCTGCGAAAATTTCAAAATATGGAAAAAGAAGCACTTGAAAAACATGCAGCTAAATTAGAAATTTCTCTAACAGATTCTAAGTTCACAGAAAATGATGCACGAACAGTGAAGGAAGCTGATATTGATGAAAAAATGTTATTTGAAGAAATGGAAGCTGTAAAATCTGTCCTTCCATCGGAAAGTTTTGAAAATTAATATAAAATATTCAATTTTTTATCGGAAAATGACACAGAACCGGCAATTCCAAACTTGTTTATTGCTTTTCGAATATATTTAACAATTCCATTGAGCGTTGCTTGTGGAGAGTGATCATTTTCCAGGCTAATAAAAGCTAATAAAAACTATCTGAGATGGACAATGACTCAGGATAGATTAAGTTATTAGGTTCAACTCTTTAAATCTAAAGTTCTAACTCCGAACCCCACGAACACTTAACAAGCGAGTAATCGCTTAAGTGTGTGAACAGAATACGCAAGACTCGAGAAGGATTTGAAACCCTTTATTTTTCAATATATTTACAATCAGTTCCGGCTTGGAACTTTACAATAAAGCCGCCACTCGGGCTTGAACTTAAATACTAATAATTTGAACTAAAACTAGCCGAAGCTATCAAAATCTAACTATTTGGCCCCTAAGTACTAACTAAATCGGCGAAGCCTAGCAAGGGCCCAAGATATGGCCCAGCGTAATAACAACTAAGAGACACGTAGCCAGAAAGTAAACGCGCGCTAGTCAGGAAATCAGACTCTCTCTCTTGAAGTCGGTTAAGTCACGACTTAAATAGTACTCATTCTCATTTGCATTATCTGCGTTTCTGAATTCACATTCTGGCAGGAAATTGTAAGCTGAAATTAGAATAAGATAGGAAAGATGCAAAACTTAAAATAACTGTTAGAAAACGTATAATAAACCTTACAAAGCAGTCTAGCATTATGTCGATTGAAAGTGAAGAAGCAAGGAAATTGGATTTTCAAACAATTTTTGAAGAATTTATAGAACAAAAACTTAGAAATATGTAAATTCACATATTTATATTCAATGATGTAAATTTATATTCAATCAAATGTAATTGTTTTTGTATTTTGTGAATTTTTATTTTTTAATGTATGTAGAAGTTTACCTATCTTATGATCCATGACATTTGATTTATA